>JAMKCH010080235.1:0-156163 GCA_023653785.1 Ophioderma brevispina
ATTGAACGTGTTCCTTAGTAGTTAGCACTACGAAGCTGAACAGGTTGCAAATTGGAGCATGTTGCACTGGTATGCTAACCACATTGGGACAAATTTTGGAATGGTCCCGCCTGACCACAACCGATAGCATTTCACCAAATGGCTTGAATTTTGGACGCATTTTGGTTGGGACTAGGCCTATGCGATTTTCATTATTTCTCACGCTCGCGCTATATGACTTCTTTGCCAATCTGCCCTACCGCCACGGTTCATGATATATAGGTCCGTTCACGAGCTAAGTCTTTTGCAAGTTTGACTTGTTATCCTTGAAACTAAATGGCTAAATCCATGGGCAGTTTAGTAATGGCCTGTTCACTAATTATCAATTATTTTAGAGCTGAAACAACTCACCATGCGGAATGTCCGCAAATTGGCCAACCCCTCAAAGTAGTTATGTAAAATCATTCACACATGAGATATCGTCCCCCCCCCCCCCCATGTCAGGGGGCGTGTGACCATGTTACGAATAATTTCAAGCGGTACGATTCTGCATTATTCGTACTTAGGCCAATATGGCTGCATTAAGATTTTCATAGTCTTGCGACTATTTATAGTGAGATTGGCAAAAAACTTCCTTTGCCTTACCTGACAAACTAGGAATCAAATGCTTAGCCCATTGTGATCTGTGCCACCCATTTGTCTCAGCAAGCAATCAAAGGACCAAGATATAATCTATGCCTCACTAATCGCGCAAACGTGGAACACGCCTAGATTTGGGGTACTTTGTGAATTTTGGGGATTACTTTCATTCCTTCGTCTATTTATGTCTTTTCAGCTAGTTTCAAGTTGACGCCAACTCAGATGACGTGTCTTTTTTTATCCTCATTTTTTAAACGTTCTAGTTCTATTTGATGTTTCATTTTCATTTGCATTCCAAATCTTGTAACCATGCTCTTTAGGCAACCCTCAGGATTACCGCCGGAGTTGTTCACTCGGTACCTCATTCACGCTCACGTTTCCTTACTTTGTAATAGGCATGTGACACAATATGATTGAAAGAAATCTCGGACTAAATAAACTAGTAATACATACAAAAGTATTGTCATAGAATTCTGATATCTAAACAATTGACAAAGTTGAAATAAGCAATATATCTCATTAAATACAATATCAAAATTTCACAGAAAACTCGCCCTACAAAATTGAAATTAACACTTAAGTGCCCAAGCTAAAAAAACTCCTTAGTTGACCAAGGGGGGGGGGGGGTTCCTAGGACCCAAACCCAGATAACCACTTTCCCGTGGGAGTTGGATCATGACACACCACCAATAATGGGGGTCACGTAAGAACCACATACCCACAATAAAAATGAAAATCCGACAATGACCTAGATCTATGGCCAATTGAAAATTGTCACTCCTTTTCGAACAAGGAGTGGTTCGCACATTTCCATCCTCAGCAACTCCAATATAAGGTTTTGAACAAAATAATTCTTATATCTACACTAGAATAACCAATAAATAATCATTGCAAATAGAGCCAATTATTATACGCAATCTTGTATTTTTCTCAGAACTTCAAATCGCCTTAGTTTTCCCATAGACTTACCCAGTAAGAGCACGGCATGCCAAACTTGAAAGTGATGCTATCAGCATATAAAAGGTTATTAATTTAATTACCTCCTAAGTATATATCTAAGCACATAAATCCTAATATTTAATTACTTTATTTTTTAATTAGTAAAATATCTTCATTTTTTCACTTCCGTTAGTGCCCAAGGTGGTGGTTCTAGGACACAACCTAATTTTCCAATGAAAATCCGTTGGGCTGATTAATTTTTTTTTTGTATCAGGAGAAGCGTAATCATAAATCAGAAACAATTAGCAAAACTCTCCTTGAAACATTTGATTGCGTAACCTAAATCGCCAAAAAAAAAAAAAAAATCAATGAAGTAAAAAAAATAAAACGGCCCCCCCCCCCCTTGGGCACTTTAATGTTAACAGTTACCATCTGTGTGGAACTATGATAGACGCCCTACGATATAACTTATCTTTGCCTGTACTTGTTCTCAGCGCAATCATGAACACTATTCTTGTGCAGACTGCTTCCCGCGAATGGCCGCCACTTTTCCCGCAAACACACAAAGGATGCGTAGACATACACAAACTGGTTACACAATATTATGTTGAAATGTCGATCATTTCTTCCAATTGCCAGCTCCACCACATTGTGAACACACTTCCACAAAGAACGTAACTTTGTTAGTCCGTCGATGACCCACAGCTTCCAGGATATAACACCAACATATTCCAACCACTTACATTTAAAGTCCGTCATTACAACGCCGCCATTTTGAAAACAACGAACATTCAAATCTCTGCTTGGATGAACCTTTCACTTTTTTATATCACTGTACGATGTGATACCCACAAGTTATGCTAGCTTTCGATTACATTTTTTACCTTACTTCTGTCTCTTCCGCTGCCACTGTTGTTATGTTTTTTCCCGTTATTACACCTAATGGCCGTAGAACCACAATTTACCGCACATAGATATATTGAAGAACCGTACACACAATTACCTGTGCGGAGCCTTGTCCGTCGCATTAGAGTCCTTTGGAAATTCAGCAGTCAACACTTCTTGTACATTTTCATCACCTTTATTTTAAAAATAATTATGACTGCTCTTCCTTTACATCCACTCCCGCGACATCCCAGACAAAGACTGACTTTAAATTCTGTACACAAAATACAAGCTTTTATATTGACCAATCAGAGACTAGCTTTTGCGCTGCATGCATAATACCAACACACATGGCTAGCACATGGGCCTTAGTAAGGCCTACCCTATTAAAGCCTTTCACAGGAAGCATGGGTCAGTGCACAACAATGGCGTTTCTCAGCCACAGACAACCCAAGCTTTTACTTCTATGCACTCACCCACATATTGTATGCACATTTATACCATGCAACATGACGTAATCTCAAAAAGTAAAGTTTAACATTTAATTCACATTTTCACAACAATATTTATAGGCCCAAGATACCTATTTCCACATTATATACACCTGACAACATGACACTGACATAAGCTCTTTCCGATTACATTTTGCTTAAAGGGCCATGGCCCAATCGCAAAATAACCTCATTCCCATGAATCCCAGATTTTGGGAAGTGGTCAATATTTTAGTGACAACAAAAAGCTCACTTCTTTTTATCTTTTATGTTTGAAATCATTTACTCTTCGTGTTTATATTGGCTCTGTTCCAGCCACTGTGGTATTCATTGTTCTGATTTCTTGACCATTCACGCTTGTCCTGGAAGCCCTGCCCTAGGAAACACCTTTTTGAATTGTTTCTGCTATTAGAAAAATAACTAATTTGCCCTCCAGCGTATTTTCCCTATTGATTATTTACAAATATAATCAAGTATGTAAAATATAACAACAACATTGTAATGAGGTGATCAATACAAGAACTAGAGTCAAATTTGACTACATTGGTAAGAAATGCAATTAGCTTTCTGGTCCCACAGCATTGAAAATCCTGTCTTGCCACCCCCCTATCGATCGGCGAGGAGCTTTAAAAATATAAAAATGGGTTATGTCTAAGTTAAGGTGGGTGACCTGATTAAGGTCCGAGTTTTCATATGGTGGTTCTCCATCACATGGAAGCATATCCCCAAAATATCTGAATACAAATTTTGATTAAACCAGTCCAGTCATTTGAAGAGTAAGCCGCAAGAATGTGCATTTACTAGCCCATAGGACAGTGTATTGTTAAATAGAATGTTGTTTAAGGCACATGTGGAGACGTTTTTGTTCTGGCATCAAAAGGAATATTTCATAGGCCTAAACATTCACATAGGTAGTGGAAAAAAAATATGAACTTCTTCTGATAGCAAAATCTCAATCAAATTGTTTCAAGAATTTGGTATGTCCAAAAGACAATTACACTTTAATAATTACACTCAATGATGTTACTTTAAATACTTAAGGTTTCAAGTCCTCTAATGTCCAGATTTAAAGAGCGTTGTCTCAGGTCAACGAGTGATATGTCCTCACAGCGAAGACTCCAAGATGACAGCATGTAATATGAACCCATCTGAGTTTCTACCATTGCTGTCAGGCATTGCACCTGCAAAGTGTCTTCGAGAGAACATCACACGCACAACCTGGTGAATAAGGCTCTGCTGGCACTCCCCTGCTGCATAACACTGTCAAAGAATCACACAGCTCGGCAGACAGAGACTGCGCTCTCGGCAACCTTTCTGTCAACACGCTGCTAAACTCTCCAGCTCCCCATTCAACAACTTACAGACAATGGAATACTTGCCTGGCTAAATACTCCAAGACCAGATCAACACACATTACACCTTTGGCAGAACTACTACCTGGTTGCAATCGTCCACGCAAGGAATGGGTCACCTTAAGCCGGATCCGCACTGGAGTCGGTCGCTTCAACAGCAATATGCACCGTTGGGTACTGCGGCCATCGCCAGCCAGCCAATGTGGTTCTCCATCACAGACTGCGGATCACATTCTCAATGAGTGGCCTACCTTTCGTCCATAGACATATGACATAGACTTCTCAAACCGCAACCAATCAACAGTGAGCTGGCTCCACCGTTTACAACATATTTAGCTGCTGCCTCATACGTAAGAAGAAAAGATCCATGATAATAATTATTCCATTGGACTCTTCGTAGTCTTGAAGACAATTATGTCAGCGGTTCAAGACGACGGGTTTTTCTCTCGGACGATACTAATATTCTGCAATACAATCCGGGTATTCTACCACCATCAGTCTGCCGCTAATGTCCACATTTAGGACCACAAACTAGAATCCCTTTTTGATTCCCAAAACTGAAACTCTTTTGACTTAAAAGACGATAGCAGACAGTTCATGTATCAAGCTCATGTAGCATCCAGTATAATAAATCCTGGCACTGTGTAATGCACAGATTATTGCAGATCAAAACTAGCTATAACTATATTACATAGCCCCTGGCTACTACTGCTTGCGAAGTTGTTATTCTGTAATCTCTCCTTATATAAGGATGTCACAACAAGTATTTCACAATTCTTAAAATAGATGTTACCACATGATCATGCATAAACATAACCTTGTACTGTCTAATTGGATTTCACATATATTACATCACCCGCTTTGCATCATCTTATATTAAAACATCATGGGTAAACTACCCAATTTTGCAATCTGTTTTGATCTCAAAGCAAAACAAGTTGACTCATTTTCTAAATTTAAATCTTGGGGAATTCCCACTCGTCTCTTGCACAATGTATCTAGTTGTGAACAACAGGTGCATGAGCTCCGTCAAAAACAAGGTACTTTTCCCATGAGAAATCTTTTCTCAAATAAAATTGAGAAATAAAATAATATTTTAATCATAAAATGGAGGCTAATATAAGAATGGGAAGTGGGGACGAGGCTGTCAATTGGGTCACCTACCTTTAAATATAAAAGAAAAAAATGGAGAGTTTCTCAGATACATCTAAGAATTGCATTTCTTTGTTAGAGCAAATTGATGTGTTCATAAGAACCATTTAGTTTAAAACCGAATGGCAATTATTTATTTGGTCGTGTGAGACCTGATGATAAATCCTATGTACACAAAATGTAAATAAGTAACACGTGAGAGAGTTTGTACTGAAAACATACGCTGGTATAAATTTATTGTTTCCTAGAATTTATAACATTTAGAGTCAAAATACCTAATATACTCGACTTTTCCTTTGTATGCATATGCATTAATATAATAGTTATTTCTTTACAATGCTGCCAAATTGATATTTTTAACAGCTTTTAACAAACACCCACGCAAAGTGTCTCTTCTTTTTATGCACCAATTTTAAGCTGTGGCGACATTCATAATTTGACAATGATTTATTTGTAGGGACATGCAAGAGCTAGAAAAAGCCCATAGCAGGAATCTTGCCATATAGGCCAATAAAAGTCAATGATTGTAAGTTATAGCACCCTCTATATGGACATTCTCTAGAGAAAGACGGGTTAAAGGTAAAAACTATTTTTTCAGAAAAATTTATTCTAGTTTTGTCAGAATGAAATGAGACTTTCAAAACCGCTTAGTTTATAGTAGATTCAACCAAAAACTGCCAAAAGTGGGCTATCATTCCAGTATAGGAGAAGTACACTTTTAATCCATTCGAAGGGCAAAATGTTTTTTTAAATTAAAATTACGACCAATTTCACGGAAAAAATCATAGTAAAACAGTACTGATGTACTGCTGAGCATAACCAGGCGGGGTGAACTGCGTACAAACTGCCCATAGAAGATTCGCAGGCGTAGTAATAGCGCCAACATTTACGATAAGTCACCTAATTATTTATGCAGTATTACGTAACCGAAATTGACGTAGCGGCACAGCGCACGTACGACCAGTGATCCATAAGTATCGTATTTCATGCAGATTTCATGCAGTAGTATGCCTCCACTTCCTTGATCGAGGTCCTAATCCTGATTGATTTAGAGATCCCTGCATACTAGAAAATGGCATGCTTATGCACCTGAACCCCTGCTTCCTGCCCGGCCCCCCCCCCCTCCCTCTACGCCCCCCTGGGCCCCGCCCATTGGCCCCTATGGCCCCGGGCCCTCTGGGTCCCCTGCCCATAAAGGTGACCTTTTTGTTAATTAAATAAATGTCGACATTTATATAGCGCCTTTCACAAAGTATCAAAGCGATTACATTATTCCGATGCAATGAGATATGTCAGCTGCCTTTACAAATGCCCAAGGCATACCTCATACTCAAAAGACCAATTAGCTCACTAGTTTTGTAAGCCTGGCGTGTGGACATGAATTGATAGCAGTAATAGAGAATTGAGCAGCTGAAAAGGTTAGAAAAATGCTTGTATGGATCGTTATTTTTCACGCTTTTTAGTTCTGTTTCCAAAAATAAACCTACTTTATAAACTAGTCAGCTAAACACAATTTCGTTAGGAGAATATTTTGTTGCGTAAATCGTTACGATAGGCCAATATTTGCGCAATCTCCAGTGTCCGCAAATGTACAAAAAAAATCCAAATCAACCGCTATTCTGACAGAGTTTCCCACCCTCAGCCTACGGCGGTCCGGAAAGTGAAGGTCGTCTGTGTCACAGACTGCAAAAAAAAAATATTATCCTAAATTACTACTGGCGAAGAGATTAACGTTTATCAGTCCGCATAGCGAATGCATGCAAATGAAACTAAACTCAAATATCTCAGGAATACGAAGGGGTTATGAGGATTTTGGAACAGAGGGTCCGTTACAGAAGAGACTAGGGGACCCGACCAGGTAACCTCGTCAATCAAGAAGATTATGGCTTCGCGTTATTCCGTTTAAGTGTTTATTTAAGTATTACAAAAACCGATTTTCGGGCAGCTCGAGTAGTTTCGTGGCGTGAAGGTATAGGCGCTCGTCTTGTGAACAAAAGTCCTGGGTTCAATTCGGACTAATGACCCGTCGGAAACAAAAAACATTTCGGCAATATCGAACTCTCCCAATCTGAGGAGTTACTAACTAACCTAGCTTGATATAGAGGGCCATATTAACTATTAAAGGTATAAACCTTTTCTGGTAGTGGGGGAGGGGAACGAACTCCTTAAATAAGGTCCCGCTCCGATTATATTCTGCTCCTGCTTGATTTAAAGTACCAAGTATCTTGAAGCTCAACGTGTCACAGCATTAATTAAGCGATAAATGCAGCTATTTAACAATTCATACTGATAAATGAATTAATATATTCAAATGTTCTGTGTATATGGGAACACTTTTTTTTAAGTTATGTCACCAATTACTATGGCTTCTATGGCGGTTTGGTTCGATAATTACCAAGTTAAACATTTCAAGTAAAGTGGTCCAACTAAAATTTATGCAGGAATTGTTGTGCGTGGCGCTGCAAGTGTGTGCTCGTCTCCTGTCGTTGCGTTCAATTTTAACCTACTTAAGATTCAAGATTCAATTGATGCAGCATAAGACATATCGTACGTGACAAAATGTATAACACTATTTAATTATAATTTACGTAATAGTAACAATTGTAAACTGTACTAAGATGAAAAGGTGAGGGATATGATATGCTAGGACCAGTAAATGACAAACCGATAGGGGCTTATTATTATTGTGGGCCCTGTAATACAGACAAATTAAATACACCTGGCACAAAAAGTATCTGTGCATGTTTTTCGATCACAGTATTGTGCCAAGTCAGACCATTTAAAGTTTTCGAAATTCATGTGTTGACCGAGGATTTGCTTTTCATTTAACACCTCGCTTGTAAAAAGCGTGCTAAAAGGCTGAGATAGAGCGCCGAAGACGCAAAACCCCCCAAACCAAAAGGTGGCAGTTTGTGGATTTTCAATGGTCATGTGTGAGTACATCTTGCAATAATACGTGGGATTGATTTTATACAAAGAAGTTTTCCGAATGAATGAGCGAGAAAGCATACATGCAATATTGTTGTGGATACACGTGTTTCGTGTAGCAGTACACTGCAATGCCCTTTGAAAAATCAAAAACTGCAAACTTTTGGTTTTGGGGGTTTGCATCTTTCGGGGTTCTATCTCAGCCATTGTGCACGCTTTTTTACAGCGAGGTGTTAAATGAAAGGCAAGGCCTAAGCAACAAATATATATTTCGAAAAAAAATTCAAAATGTCGACATTGGCGCAATATGATCAGAAAAACATGCCGAGGTTACTTTTTGTGCCAGGTGTATTACTTACTATTACAATAAGATACAAGTAAGAGATGATTTATAGAATATTACATAGGTAAATATACATAACAAAAAAACAAAAACAAACAAAAACCAAAAACTATATCTAAGCTAAACAAGCACTCTAAACGGGGTAATCAGGATAAGGGAATTGGACAAGAGAAGGACAGACTTGGCAACATTGCGGGTAAGAGAATACTATTCCTAATGATGAAGCAGAGGGTGAAAGAGGTATCGAAGGTGCAAGAAAAAGTAAGGAAGAGAGATAGAAATGGGATGAAAAATTAAAAGTGAGGCGAGCACACGACCCACGCGCACTGGGGGAGAAATTTAAAAAGAATTGTACTGGTTGTGAAATGTTTTTTTTTTTTTTCAGTTGAGCTTTCAAATATTTTTGTTGTAAGTGTTGTGGTGGAGTCCTGGAAGATCACTCAAAAGTTTTGCGCCGTGATACTGAATAAAGTGATGTCAGAGGAGTTTTGGGAGGGGAAGATGAAGTTTTTCGGCTGTCTGGTGTGTAGCTGGGATTTTCTGTTTGTGGTAAAGTAATTGCTGAAGTTTTGAGGGTAAATGATTGTGTGATAGTCATCCAGGGCGGCTTATGGTTACGATTTTCTAAAGTCTTCTTTTGTAAGGGGAATGTTTGGTATAGTTGTAATGAAGTTGTGTTTACGCTATGTTTAGGGTCATTTTCTGTGTGAGTTCATGTTCCCATGATTCAGTGTTGCGTCTACGGTTAAATGTGCGAACGTTGTGATCTCTATAGTCACGTATAGTGTTGTTGTTTTGTGGCATGGCTTATGCTTAAAGAAACTATCAGTGATTGGAAAAAATATCTTGTGAAATTTGCAGGAATACTTCAAAGTGAAGGAGAAGTCTGTAGAATTCTCATAAGTTACCCTTTTCCAACGAAGAATGACAGAAAAGGAAGAGAAAACGGCGTGAAGAGGAGAGAAAGGAAAACGGCAGTGTGCCAAGATACGACTTCCCCATTCAATTACGGTTTTAGTACAAGTGTCCGAACGGACACGAATGGACTAAAATTTCCGATTCTGTCCTTATTAGGTTGCTTCTAGTGTTATACTTGCAGGGTATGTTAGGATTACCTGTACTTGTTACATACATGCAAAAAACTGATTTTTCGATTCTGATTTGGCAAGTCACACTGATAGTGTCTTTTAAGGGATGTAATGTGGAATATTGGGAAGTGATCTGTAGTGTCCGTGACAAATATCCCTGGTGTGGGTCTGTGTCAGTGGAGTTGGTAATCCTTTTATCAATGGCTTGGCTGTGTTATGCCGTATTTGGGTCTTTTAATTTTAGGATATAAAGAGTTTGCAAGGGATGTGTTAATAAAAATCATTAATGATGTGGATGTGGAATATTTGAGAAGATTGATATTAAAAGCGCCGACCAATCTAGACATCCCACGGTGGTTTTATTTAGTTCAGCGAGATGCTGCTCGAAGCTGTTGTTAAAATTTTGGATTGTGTGCTCATGCCAGTCTGTAAAAACTCCCACCAGTTATGTGTTTGGTCTATTGTTGGTGTTAAGGTGAGTTCGATGAAAAGAGAGTCAAGTTCTGGTACTGGTGTTGTGTCAATGATGTATGAGAGGTGATTTTTTATGTAAAGACAAACTCCCCTTTTCCCCTTTTCTGCCAGTGCGTGGTCCTGGAATGTACGTGTGCCATTAAGTGAGGTGGTGACTCGGTGTCAGTAAGCAATGTTTCTGAAAAGCTAAGACCCGAGAAAGAGTGGTTGAGGTGATCAAGGTAGTTAGTGATTTCTTATATGATTTTGGGATACTGACGGCAGTTGAAATGGAAAATGGAAAATGAGTGTTGCCTTGTGTTTTCATTAGTGTGTGAAGCTGTGTCAGTGATAGCGGGATCAGAACCAGAGTTGTTTGTGATGTGGTGAAGGATGGGTGGCCAACAGTTGAGATGATATTGGGTCTGTAAGTAATGGAATGATGCACAGGGAATAATTTGATGATGTTAAATCTTAGTGTGGTGAAAATTCAATAGTGTGCGCGAAATGTCTTCGTCTTGAAGCTGGTGGTTGAATGGCAGTTCGAATTGCAGGCCACGGCATACTAAAAAGAATAAGTCAAAGGAAAAAATAGCGGGAGGAGGGGTTTAGAGAGAGAGAGAGAGCATGAGAGAGAGTAGAGGAGGTGGAAACTTTGAGATGGGTTTGGCGTTGAAAACGAAGAAAGTTAGAAGAGAGCAAGTGAGAAACGGGGTAGGTAAACGTGAAACAACACCTGTAGGCAAGAGGTGTGGACAAGTCAGACAAGACGAAAGCATAAAACAAGGCGACAGAGTAAAAACAACGAGGGGTTTTTAAAAAATACAAATTGCTAGGATTTTAATACAAAATCTTAAGTACGCAGATTGTACAAGAAATCGGGTTACTTCAAAAAGGGTAATGGAATCACGAAAACAGTAAAAAAATCTTAAATATTACCAAAAAACAAGGAAAAAGGGCTTAATACCACAAGTATGTTTTACGAAAAAAAAACACCAAAAAAATTGAGATAAAGGAGGGAGTGAAAAAAATAAATCTTTACTTTGCATTTCATCATTCTCCAAACTACCAAAATCTCTGTATAGCGTGTACGTAAAACTACAGTGATTTTCCTAGTCTTCAGCCACTAGTCCTATTACCAGGAAATGAACCCCCTTTTAAAATGTTCACATACTCATTGATCCCATTTTCTTCTTTCTGATACCACTTTATCACTATATCCACTCTTTCAAGCATTTGAACAACCAAAATTCAAAATTTTTCGCAGCGTCGTGCACATTTAACACTTTATTAATTTCATGTCAGCAATTGTATAATTTCATGGCAGCAATGTTATAATTTCAGGCAAATGGCGATTTGAACTCTAGAAAAGAGGCATTTCCTATTTAAAACTCAAGGTTTTACGTCATTGGCCCTTATTAAAGTTTTCATACGGATGGCGTCTTATTCAGTTGTGTAACGAACTGACCAGTATATTTGGGTACATTTTATCTGAAAAGGACGGAAAGGATCCCGGTGAGGCGTAGATATCCAGGTGGGGTTGACGAGAGACCGAAAAGGATTCCTATTTTTCACCTTGCCGATGCACATATACCCACACTTCGCATAGGAGTGCCCCCCCCCCCCCCCCCCGACATTAGTTGACCCAATGTGGGTTGAATAAAATACTGATATGGAATTTGCTAAATAAAGATCTCCCCATCCCTATTGCAGTCTGACACGTTCATCTAGAATCAAAATTAATTTTGGCGTGAAAAATTTGCGGCCATCTTGAATAATGACCATCACTTTCCACTTTTTAATATATCAATTGCAAGTGCCACACATCAACAGCTTGAATGCATAGCACATTCAAGCATGTTCAAATACTACAGAAAATGGAAAATCTCCCTAAACATGAGCTATTGTATAGCTATATACTTTTTGTCGAAATACGGGCGTATACCTCCACGTACGATAAATGCAATTAGCAATGTCTTGCCAGGCTCCCTTTTTCTACCATTTTGATATTTGTTTGGAGGGTCTTTTAACTGCTAGTTACAGCAGAAAACATTCTGTAGCATCTTTGTCGTCCATGTGTACCTGATATATTTCATCGATTGAGTGGACTATTGGTATCTAGATGAGCATGACTACCCCACAGTGAATATTAAACTTTCTCAACATGAGTAATCATCTTGCTTTGATTCTCCGGCTGGATTACAATGACTGTTTTGACTATCTTGATTATAATTGTATCAACTGTTACATTGAGCCAAACACTTCACACGAATTCACTGTATTCACTATTAGACTAGGGATACCCATGACCACCTCCCCCTGCAAGCCCCGGGGGTGCGGGGATTTTTTTGAAACAACCATTTTTTTGTGAAGCTTATTCCAAAAGCAATGGGAATTGTTGGTCTGAAAAATTCCCCACCCTGTTAAACGGGAGGGGCTGGGGTTTTTTTTTCAAAATGGCTGCCAAACTGTAATTTGAACCATAGTAATTAGTATGTATTACTGCATTTGAATTTTTCTTCTCAACTTTAGCATGTATAGAACAATTAATTTGCTGATTAGATAAACAATGTGCAGCTGAGATATTGTCCTCCCCAGAGGGGCGATTTTTTTTTCAAATGTGCCTTCCGAAATTTTAAAAAAAAATCATTTTTTGTATTTCCAAAAAAAAAAGGAAAAAGGAAACCCAACTTGATGAGAAATATGGTTAAGGTATACATCAACCAAACAGTAGGTATCATCTTAAGTAACAATCTACGTTTTTAAATTATACATTTGTTTAATTTCCAGTATCACGCTTGATTGAGTATCATTGTTCTTGAATCAAAGGTACAAAATTGGCGCCTTCCCTGCTCACCGAATGTACTTGTGGGCTAACAAATCTCTAACAGCTCGCCACAGATAAATCAAAATGGCGTTCTTTAATATCTCTCAAGATCCCCTCCACATGTCAACTTTTAAGTATTATGCAGATCTCCTTCACTATTGTAGCCCAGAAAAGCCCCCACCAGCAGCAAGCATATAATGATCCGCGGGGGACCCAGATAGAGTCTAAAGTATGAAAACATGTTAACTGACTTGAAGTTTTCATTTTAAAACCTTTCGATTTTACTTGTGCCGGGTGATTTGTTCAGTAAAAATATCAGGCAGGCCCATACCACTGTTTTTTTTTTTAAAAAAGGTAAATTTGAATTTGCCTCATGTAGTTAAGTGTTAAGTCAAAACGTGACGAGTATATTGATGCCTTACTAGTCTTGAAATATCAACGGATTGCCAGCTCACTTGGATGAGAGACTTGTTGAAGATGCACATCCAGAGAGCCATGTGGTACCAGGCAGATGTGGCAGAGGGAGGAAGTCCTCCACCACATGGTTGGGAGTTAAATGATGGTGTACTAGATACAAGTGGCCATCAGGAGAGTGGATGCCACACGAGTTGTCCCTGATTTAATAAGTAAGGAGAAAGCATCTGATACACGAATAAGACAATGACTCAAGAAGAAGGAGAGGAAATAAAAGAATATCATGTCTGAAGCTGATAACATCATATTGAACCGATGAACACGTTTGCAATGATCCTCAACAGCACGGAGCTGCGTTTAAAAGCTCATATACTTAAGAAAACAGCATTGCTCCAAGAATCAGGCCAATTTTACAATATACCAATGATTCTTAAAAATGGAAATTCTTCTTATCCTATCCAAACACAGTGGTTCTCAATGTGATCTAAGCCAGACGTGGGTACAATGTCTGGCGGCTTCACTGAATTCTGCAAGGTCCAGTTGTTTGTGTATTGATGCATCAAACATTGGGGGCAAACAAGAGAGGCTCCTTGTCTGTCACAGTGGTGCAGTTCCACAATCATAGGTAGTGTCCTGATATGCTTCCGGTAACCCCACTTCTGCAAGTAAGCCTTAGATTGTTCGATTCTGCATTCTCAATCCGCCAAGACACTGCCACTCAACCCACAAGAAGGCCGCCCCAGGCGAAGACGCATACCAACAGATGTCACTGGTTGACAGCAAGTCCTTTCTTTCAACAAGTCAACTCCCCCCAACGCTCCTTAGAACTTTCAAGGAGCCAGACTTTGCCTAAGAAATTACCCCTGGACCTAAGGCGGTCAGCAGCAGCCGACCTCTGCCCGGACATAGGGCACTCCACACCAGATACTTGATAGCTACGCTTGTGCATGCTACGCTACTGCTTGTATAAGTTGTGTGCTGGAGCCGGGCGAAGACACCCCGCGACAATCGTACAGGCTGCATCCAACGACGGGTCAAGCTTCTCGGCATGGGCCGGCCCCTCCCATACAGGGCAAATATAATCTTCGAAGCAGATGAACTATGCTGAACGTGGGGGTTCCAGAAGCTCTTGGGTTTAAATGTTTTAGTGCTCTAGAGATATCTTTATCTCAAAATCATGAAGCAAGATGAACTGGCGAGATCCTCTGAGTTTAGCATGTTGAGTGCCTTCGATTCCTCAGGTATCTCATTATCTTGAAGCAGTTGGACTAAACTGAACATGGCGGGCCGGGGTCGAGGGGGCAGTGCACCAGAAGGGCTTGTGTTTGTCATGTTTTAGCACCTCCGGAGAAGTCTCAGTTATTATCAAATTCATGAACAGATGACTATACTGCCCCTTGCGGGGTCCAGGTGGCGGAGCCCCCTGAAGCATCCGGGTTTTAGCATGTTTAGTCCTATCGGAGAGCTCTCAATTATCTTATTTTCTTGAAGAAGATGAACTATACTGCACCTGGCGGTTGTCTAGATGTCGGAGTCACCGAACCTCCAAGGTGACTCCAGGTAAAAACAGGAATATCACAGTGCTCCAGCGTCATTCAAAGGTGACGCATGGCTTCACAGCCGCGCAGACGGAAAAGCACACACCTGCGATATGAATAGACTTTTAAGCAGAGAACCAGTTCCCTACGCACACAAAATAGGCAATATGTGAAGTTTTCCTAAAAGCATGCAACTTGGCAGGATTATACATATTGAGTCCTGAAAATTTCTGATATTAGAGCCAAAAATGTACGCCCCTTTTGGCCTACAGCGCCCTCTATAGTTTTACCTAATATACTTAAATATTTCCTTCAGAGCTTAAGTGCCATAACTCCCTATTTTTTTTCGCAAAGAAAGTCCCAGTAGATTTCAAATGAATGCACATGTATCTAGCTATTGATGATAACACTATGGCTTGCCATCTTAGATTTCAAAATAGCTGCCACTGAAATCATATTTAAGCCTAATTTTGAAGTTAAGAAGGTGAAAAATGCTAATTCTAAGCACAACACCATATTGGTAATGCTAAGGAGTTCAGAAGAAAACACACGGATGGCACTGCAAGCTGTAACAGACAGCAATAATTCATGAATTTACAAGATGGCAGCGATTTCAAAATGGCCGCCTTTGAAACTTATAGTTGGAATTTAAACCCAATTATGAACTGTACCTCTTGAAGGGTTAATGCTTCATATCTCAACTATTGTTTGACCAAATAAGGTCCAGTAAGTTTTAAGTGCCTCTAATGTATCTGGCGATATTGATTTACGTCAATTTCAATATATACTGCCACCATATATTTCAAAATGGCTGCCACTTTAAATTATCCACTAAGATCCATATTAAGATAACTCAACTTATGCTGATTGAAAAACACTAAGGACAATCCCCCTGATACTGCTACATAATTAGTCAGAAAGGAAAGAGCATTGCTGACATTGTAGTAGTTCACAATTAGCAGCCCAATCTTTAATTTCAAGATGGGCGATTCAAAATGCCTGCCATTCAATATATTTGTAATTATCTGCCTCTGAACCACCTACGATCATAGTTCTACTGACAAAACCTACTTCTGAATATACGAATCAAAATGACCCAATGTGTGTGTAAGAAGTAAGTATGCTGGCTTAATAAGTAGTACCAAAGTAACTTAGTAGCCTTAGTTATTTTTGCACTGACAATGACGTGCACAATAGTAGAGTCCATTGAGTTCAGTTTTTTTTGAGTCGGGGATTTGATCCATGTGTACATCATTTTGAGCAACCAAATCGACAGCTCACTAAGGCATTTGCCCCCTTCAGGGGGATTGGTCCATTGCGTAGTGGGTTTCTAGCTTCCAGTCCATGCATGTTAATAGGATCCGGTAGGGACGCGATGTTTGGTTGTAGACAAAAATGATAGCAGAAGTGGCCAAAAAAGCGTTTCAGGACGTTGATAAGGAATCATTGGCAATGTGAATGGCTACAGTCAAGGGATACTCAATACAAATGAACCACAGGGAGATATGTCCACAAACCATGCACTCAGTTCTAAACAATTTGGTATACCACTGACGCTAACATTACCTATTGATTTGGTCTATTGGCATAGGTTTCTCAAACTTCACAAATAACAATTTACTCAGTGGAACAACTATGTTTGAAAATTGCTCAATTTACTTAGTTTTTTTCAATTGACAAATATTGGTGGTAATTGGCCACAAATTCAAGCCTCTCATGCATCCCGATAAAATATTTATAAATCCATGATTCTGCTTTCAGATTCTCAGAGGTATATTTCTACCAAAACCAAATATGATGCCGATGGGCTACAACTCAAGAACTACAAGTCAGAATATCTCAACAATCTGGACTAAAACGAGGTGTCGTGTAGTAGAGCGTCAGAAAGCCCATACTTAGAAAAGTCTAGGCGCAAACATATAACGTCAAAGTTAGCTGAAACTTTGAGTGATTTCTGGACATTTCTAATAAAAGAAAATGTGTTCTATTGTGATATTAGACTTAGATATAATTCCTTGTATCCCAATGCCAACTATCCTTCAAAGGTTATTTGAGAATGGCAAAGGTCCATTAAACGTAGAAAAATGGGCAATTAAACAAAAAAATAAAGTCGATATGTTGAATATTTACATAAAACCCTAACTATCACACAGAAATAAAAAAATGTCAACGATGAACCTAGCCTATAAGAACCAAATGCCAATATGAAAATATTTGCCCAAATGAATAAGAAGTTTCTTAAGAAAAAAAATGTATACATTTGTCTCATGTACAATACGAAAGCAAAACAAAAGAAAGTTATCCTTTGTCACACCCTTGTTGGATCTGACACCCACCTATCTAGCTCTTCAAGTAATGTTAGCAGTTGTTCCTTAAGAAAGATGACTATATTTGCTTGGGTGAACTCATGCTTGATTGAGGCACCAAATATCACATTCGAAACAACGACTGGTTCATCCTGAGATAATGCAATAATATGGGGTCCAGCCTGGAAAAGGAATTATCCTCATCTTCCAGAAAAGTGCTGCCCTCGGGTGGGTGAGGATAAAAACACCTGGTGTGTGGGGCGTGCGTCAAAAAGCAACATAGTTCAGTAGGCAGAAAATTATATACAGGTGCACGTTAAAAAGATCCGGTCAGGAGAGTACTTCAGCAAGTTCCCTCATAAATGAGGGATGGTATGCAACAGGATCAACTGGCAATTTGTTCCAATCCCGGATGGTTTTGGGAAGAAAGAGCTAGCATACACTGAAGAACTACTGTGCGGAATAGTGAGCGGGAACATGTCCTCTGGTGACATTGTAAAGTGAGTCAAGTATCTTACTGCCAAGGGTTGTCAACCAAGTGATTTTGCTCTTGTACATCACAAGACGATAAGCTAGTGACGTTCCTGTAATGATGGCCACTGGATATCAAGCATGGTGTATAGCAAGCAGTCTCTATCTTGGTGTGATTGCACTATATAAGTGTGCTAAATCATGATTATATTCTGATGTTTTGGAAACTTTCACTTATGCTGTATTTTTTCTAGCCCATAGCCCTACCCAATCATATTAACTGGGACTGGAAGCTCGATGATGAAACCAACTACGCAATGGACACACTCCCTGAGGGGGCACAGGCTTGGGGGAAGTGAAGCTGTTCAATGAGTTGCTCAAAAGGATTGTACACATGCGATGCAAAAAATCCCCCGCGCAAATCCAGAAACAGCTGGACTTCAATGATATACTTTGGGCACTTCATTGTCCAGTGCCAAAATGGATGACTCGGCTGCGAGTACTTAGTAATCCCACCCACTTAATAGCAGGGGACAACACAAAGGTTAAAATGAAATATTAACGTGAACTAGTTGATGATATTCAAACTTAACTAAAATGTACTTTGGATAGATTTAGAGGAAAAAAAAATGGTAAAATTGACCAAACATATTCGGTTGCCATGGAACGGCGGCACCCATCTTGGAGTTTTATCGTGAATCTTTGTGCAGCCAAATTTCTCAGCATATTTCAATATTTTTTTCTTCAAACTAACTTTAAAATGAAAGAGAATAACATATTATATACAACATTACAGAGGCGTTTTGCACATTTCTTTTGCTAAGATGGGTAGGGTGTGGTTTCAAAATCAAAAAATTTGAAAAATCGGCAACATGTTATTACGTAAGAATGCGTTCGGTG
Organism: Ophioderma brevispina; assembly: GCA_023653785.1. Lineage (NCBI taxonomy): Eukaryota > Metazoa > Echinodermata > Ophiuroidea > Amphilepidida > Ophiodermatidae > Ophioderma > Ophioderma brevispina. The sequence goes on from JAMKCH010080235.1 coordinate 18,706, forward strand.
TGAAAAAAAATTGAAATTTGAAAATCGCTCTTATGGTGTAATATTACAGTTTGTTCATACTTGTGCCAAATTTTACATTTTAGGACATTCACTAATGAAGACCTAGCTGCACAGACGACTTAAGCTTGGTCTGAAAAAAAAAACATTTCGAGAAAATAGCCATTTAAAGTTTGCAGACCGAAATATGCCACATCTTCACTTCAACAAACGAAACACATATTATGGGTTATAGCAATATGTGTTTTCAGTTTTTTTTCTGATCAATTCTGAATCAATTAATGAGTTAAAAACACCATTTAAAATACATAAACAGGTAACACAATAAGAAATAGTCATGTACATTAGTGTACAAGTACCGAACAATTGATGAATCATAAAATGCTTGCTCGGGACGTGGGCATGTGTCTAGCAGCATAACTTTAAAATTGTATTTTATGGCGTGTGCAAGTTTATAAAAGTTGCAAAATTGACTAAATGTAGTGGCATCTGACTGAAATTTTATTTTCTTTGTAAAAAAAAAAATTTTAAAAAAACATGAGAAATTATGGAAAAAAAAAAAAAAAATGTATTTTGCAATGCATATAGGGCCCAGAAAGATAATATTAAGACTCGTGTTTTAGCTTTGCCTTTCCTTTTTGTGTTTTGGGTGTGCGTGTTTGGGTTGGTTTCTTTACAGATTGCCCTTTTCTGTAATTTTCAAAACTGTAATCTGTTTCTGTCCATAGTCTGAGTAGCTTCCTGAGCATCTTTTGTCAGTTTCTGAAGCTTTCTTCAAAAAGACAGCCCTTGGCTAGTAGCTTGTTTTGCACATGTTTCTTCTGCCTGTTTGAGTCTACTTTTGTCAATTGCATCAACATGCTTGTCAAAATAAAAACCTCTACTCAGTTTCTGTCCATGCAAGGGGGCGCTAAGACCCTCTGTGGCACCCTTGTTAAAACGCCCAATTGTAACACAAATCTGCCCATGAAGTTTGTGAGCACCTATGAATTCAGTTTGGAGCATGCGCTCCACACCACAGAATGAAGATTGCATTTTGTGTTGCCCCTCGTAAACATCGCTCAAGCAGAGCTGGGTTTGACAACCTGTCGTAACAGGCTGAATCGCATCCGCAACACTTGCTGCTAGTGGCGTACCAATCGTCTTTGTGTGGTCCAGGATTAGGTTCACCTTTTGCTTCTGCACGGCGATAAATGCACCACGAATGCTCTCCTGGGTTGGCATTTCTCATGTTTGGGCGATTCATCGGTGGACATGGCATGATGTAAAGTTGCATGTATAGCATCATCTCATGTCTTCTACACTGTGTGTGTTCGCACGAACTGCCTTGCCATAATTAGGCAGTCAATTTTGTTATTGTCTTTTCTGTAAGTTTTCCATAGCCATGTCCCCACCGAGAACTACGCCTTCCTTCTTTTTGTCTGCAACAACTTTCGCGTTGCAAGTCCCCATCCTCATTCTTTTTTTGAACATGGTGACACATTCCTGCTTTATCAATGGGAAATTCTGCCCCGTATATGTCCTCTCACATAAATGATCATAAAGTTTAGTGTCGCCATCGGACAACATTGTGATATACCTCAGCTTTGAATTTGTTTATACTTCGGTTCCACATTATTGATCCTGCCACAAGTTCCATGCCAGTGGATGGACCATCATACTTTTTTGAGCGTTGCCATCCTGTTTGTGTCTCTCGTACCACTCCCTGTGTGTACACTGAACTTCCCATGTTTCTGTTCCTGAACCGGGGGGTGCACTAAGGCAGGGTGTGGGTGCAAGGTTCTTGGCTGATGTAGGGGCTTCATAGTCAATATCAGACCTGTGGCAAAATCAATAACAAAACCTATGCCATACAAGGACGCGTGTCCTCGTTTCTGCCATGTACCATACATAAAATACAATGCATGTCAATGATGTCATCTTCCCTAAACGCACAGTGTGTCCTAGAATAAGTCTACGGCACAATTTCTACTACACTTTCTCTGCAGAACGGCTTGCCCTTGGCGTCCCGGTTCCTGTTGTGATTTTCTTCCCCAAGTATGCGTATGAGTTCTCGTGGTCAGCATGCGATTTCATCAATCATGCTGAAAGTCCTGAGTCCTGAAATCCCGCCGCACCCATTGTATTGCATATGCGCTGTACACGCACATTTACTCTCATATGGTCCTCGAGGACCATTTCTTCTTGAGCACGTCATGGATGGTTTAGTTCGCTACCACAGTTTTGACATTCAAGGCTTACTAATGTAGCTAACCCTTCGCCAGTGTCATATGCTTTGAGTTTTAATTAATTCCTTCCAGCGAGCAGTCCTGGGCAAATTGCCCCTTTACAAAGTTCATGTAACTTGTCACTCGATATAATCAAGAAGCTATTGTCACCATGGATCAATTTTCTTTGTACGCTTACCGTTACTTGTGGTTACTTGAGAGAAGTTGGTGGGTAACGTCTGTTCAAACTTGTCGCTGAACCTCTGAAAAATCTTCAATTTTCTCTTCGTAGCAGAATCAGACTGCTCATCACCATCAGCAGGGTTGCATCCACATCAAGGAGTATTAGTAGTAGTACGATCAACATGCTTGGAGTTGGACTAGGACTTGGTGTGTCAGTGATCACACTGTCAACAGTAGGCATACACACATTCGAGTGGTAGTACTCGGGCTTATTTTTCCACCTACTTTGTCTGATTTCAGCCAGATTTTTTTTTTTCTTTTCCTGGTTGATTTTCCAGCTCTGTTACGAGAGGCACATTGCTTTCAGTTTCTGGCTTGTTTTTATCGCACAGTTTCAATGGTCAGTGTCACTAGTTACAGCACACTTGTTTTCACGTACATCACATCTGGCCGGGAATCACCCTCCATTTCGTCCACTAAACTCACACTAATTGCTTCCTTGATGAAATAAGATTCAAGCTAAACTTCCTCAACTTCAATGTAGTTTTCAACTTAGCAACTTTGCAATTTGTACTGAAATATTGGAGAATTATCACACTTAGAGCCTCAGTAACAAGTAGAAGAACCATGTAAACAATGCAATGCACCGAGGTCACAGGTCCAATTGCCCATATAGAGTAGCTGTCTGACCGGATATGTCAATGCTATATCAGTCAGGCATGATAGGCCAAATCAGAGGGGAGAATTCCTCAACAAGTGCCCGCTAACAGTTTGTTGCTCATTTAACTGGGCTATGTTGGCAGCCAATAGACTAGTTCATTGTAAAGTAGGGGCCAAGCTTTCTAATGATATATGACTTGGGGGCTAATATAGCTGGAAAGGCTCAAACAAGGCATTCAAATTGAGTAATTTTACTGGATTTTTGTATAAAGGAACAAATTTTGTGCATGTTTTTGAGATGACAGGGGCTTGTATTTTTATATTTTTATCAAAAAACATAGTGTTTTTTGAATAAAAAAATACTTAGTATATTTTCAACCTTCACAAAAATGTAAGAATTAAAAATTGATGAAAAATGTGAATTCTCAAAATGACCGTGGTCACCTTTGTTGTGTTCCCTAATAGCATAGCATACAATCTATGCTTCCTCACAATAGGTTCACTTTTGATTCTATACTTAGAAATAGGTTTCATGTCGTAGAGTTAAGATCGAGGTGGTTCAGATGCAGAATATATTACAATATAGTTCAATGGTAGACGTTTTTGAAAGCTTGCCGCCATCTTGAATTAAGATTGTTTTCTACTAATTGTGACTACTACAATATAAGCAATGCTCTTTTTGAACTTAAATGTTAGCATTATCAATGTTGAATTGTCCTTAGTGTTTGCATCATTCATAGTGGAATTATTCTTAATATGGACTTTAGTGGCGCCATTTTGAAATCTATGGTGGCAGGTATATATTTGACATTGACTCTAAAGCAAGGGCCATATACATTGGAGGCACTTAAAAACTTACTGGACCTTATTTGGTCAACAATAGTTGAGATATGATCATTAACCTGCAAGCAGGTACAACTTCCTAATTGGGTTGAAATTCAAAATGTAGTTCATAGGCGGCCATTTTGAAATCAGCCGCCAGTCTTGAAATTCATGATTACGGCTGTCTGTTACAGCTGCAATGTCATCAGTGTGTTTTCTGAACTCCTCAGCTTTTAACCATACGTGGTTGTCCCTTAAATTGGTGTTTTTCATCATTCTTTACATTAATTAGGCTTAAATATGTACTTTCAGTGGCAGCCATTTTGAAAATCGAAGATTTGCATCATATTGATATTAACTTAAATCAATATCTTGGATACATGTACATCATTTTAAATCTTTACTGGACCTCAATGGTAAAAAATAGTGAGTTATGACATTAACTCTTGAAAGGAAATTTCATTATTGTGTAAAACTATAGCGGGCTGTAGGCCATTGCGGCGCTACATTTTCGGCACTATATCAAAATTGTTCAGGGACGCCAATATGTATAAGCATGCCAAGTTTTCCATGCTTTTAGGAAAACGCACATTAATGTCTTTAGGGACTGGGCGAAGATGGTTCTCCTCACAAAAGGAGGGAGCCCATCCAAAGCTTCGGAGAGTCCCCCTTCGGCAACCGCGAAGTCTGCATACTGTGCGCCAATTCCAAGATCGTCCTTTACAGACAAAAGCACAGCTCCCCCACTCCCCAGGTCGGTCACCGGCACAGATGCCGAACAGGAGAGGTCCGAGCACGCTCCCTCTGGACTCCCCTCCCGAGCCCAATAAACCCCAACCACCCACCGTGTGTTGAAGTACGCCTAGTAATTTCTTATCACAACTGTATGTGGACGCGTTTGAATGCGTCACTACGCGAATACTGTTGCGTGAAGCCTCGCAAGCGGCGTAGTAAGAAGCTTGTTGCTCACTTAGTAACCAACCGTCAACACATCAAGACTCAAGAGACCATGGTTACGCGGTTTCAAGGTGATCATTGATTAAGGAGGCTGTGTTGTGGTATAGTGTATAGCAAGTCTTAGACCATTTTACATAAATCGCCCTCTATATACACACTTGAAAGGTTAAATGATCATTTTAAAATGTTTACTTTACTTCAAACTAAGCCACAGGTACATGATGAAGTATATAATTAGATGACACCGGTATTTTGCCTGAGTTATGTAATGTGAAAATACACGGTGTTTCATAGTTTTGGTGGTCATTTTGAATACGCCCCCCTAGAGGCAGTTTTAACCTGCCAAAAGTGTGTAACAATAATAATAATGTGTATTGTTTAACGCGCGACATATCCACGTAAACGTGCTCAAGGCGCTGTGCATTGCGGCAGCCATGAAAGGCGCACAGCACATATAGCCGGGACCATACCGGATTTTCCCATTATCATTGCGCATAATTTTTGACCACCTAGGTTTAAAAAAGTCTCTCGAACGTCATGAACACAGGTTGCAGAATTTCCAAGATCTCCCCAAGCTGTATCACAAATATGACGTCACCATTCAGTAATGAGCGGCGCTCTTCATTGTAAATTGTATTGGAAGTTTGCTCAGTTTGCTCAGTTACTTCTGCTCAAAATGGATCAAATTGCCCAATTTCATTGTCAGTGATGTTGACTCTTTCAAAACATTGTCAAAACACACCTCTATTCACAGTTACTTGGTTTTAGCTTTTTCTTGTTTGCATTGTTCATTTTGATCTTTTGTTGATGCTGCTTTGAACTGTCTACCAAAGCAGGTAACCTTTGTTTAGGTTTTTAGTTACCCTTTCACTAATTGATTTCATATAGGGACCCTAAAGGAATTGGGAACGGGAACGATCGAGGTATATATGGCTTCCATATATACATATAGTTACCAAAATTGACACAAGAAATATTATTTTCCTTCTGTTGCATTTTTGTTACACTCTGTATTAAAATAAAAATTATACCAAAAAAAAAGACCTTTTATTGTCAGTAATTTGTCATTTCAGTGCATTACAAATTAAAGTTGAGTGTATGACAAATTAACCCTCCTCTACCTGAGCCATTTTTAAAACAAAACTCCCTGAAAAGGGTGATGGTATTACTACACCCTGTGATTTTCGTTGCTGACATACATTCCTGTAAATTGGTACAAAGGTAGCTTAAGTTTCTTTTTTCCCATTGGTACCAAAATAAGTACCAACATCCCCATTACGACATCACTATGATGTCATATGTTGAGGAAAGAGAAAATACTGAATAAAGGTGGGAAATCGATATTTCGCAATTTTAGCGACTCAAGTACCTTATTCATAGCACTAAAATGCTCTCAATTATAATAAAACTTGAGTCCATTTCCCATCACGTAATAGTCTAACAAAAACCCCTTATCTACACAGAGGGGTGTCTATGGAAATGTACAGTTTTGCTGACAGCGAATTTAGACGTCATTGTGCGTAATGCTAGGCATCTGAACTCCATATTGGTATCAATGGAAAGAGGAGGACCATAGTTTCTGTGATATTCTGTGTTGTGCTAGACTGTGGGTACTTCTCTCCGAAGGGGGTGGGTGGTTGCCACTCCCCCACCCCTCCATCCGTGGGATCATTTCCTGTATCTTACCTATAGCTGTTGGATGTTTGTTTTGGATGAAAGGAATCTTGAAAAAGGGGGTCGTAGCAGGTCCGGGAAGAACCCCCCCCCCCTTCGGTAGACGACGGGCTAAATTGACGAATTAAATAGTTTTGTTATTATATATAAAAAAAATAAAAAAAATGACAATTATGAATGTATTATTTGTCATTTTATTTTGTCATGTACTAAAATGAACACGTTAACGACACTTTTGGTCATTCATTATTTGTCTGCAATTTTAAAAAGTGAATTTTGGTAAGTCATGAAAATATCTGTGATGATAAACTTATTTAGAAAAACTGATAATGTGTTAATTTAACATTATGAAACAGTTTTAGCTTTATTTGCTTGAATGATCATTTGCATGACAATTTCTAATAAGACACTTTTCGTGACACTTAAACGTTTCAGTCTGTCCGTGTACTAAAGGTCCGACCCTAAACACATTAACACCTTGTTTATTTCCTTATAATCAGACCAATACATTGTTGTACATTTAAACACAATTTGATTTGATTTCAATTTACCCCTGTCGAATTTTACCCCCTATTTTACAAAGTTCCCACAGATTCCAGAGGTTGTACCCAAAATTCAAGAGTAGATTCTCATTTATAACCCTACTATAATGGAATTGAAATGAGACATGATCTACAGTGATCAAAGACACGTTCAATACCCTATATATTATCCCCCATGTCTCCAGTATTAGTTAAGAATTTTAAAACACTTGCTCTGAATATTTGAGCCTAGATTACATTGCTGCAAGGTTGTCTAGATATCCAAAAACAATGAGTTAATCCAACTCTCCATCCATCCAAGAGTGCGAAAGCCTCCAGATGATATCCAGATGACGTTTCTTTTTGTCTCCAACAGACACACTTCACCTCCTAGCAAATTGTATTGCTTTATGTCTCATTTTTTTCGAATACACGGCATGATGTTGTTGTCGTCATTTATTTGTCCAATGATGAATGAATGTGTAGCAATCAGAAACCTCCCGCAGTATCATAAACATAAGCATTTGTCACAACGATATCATGTTGATCTGCGCGGTAGTATCATTCCCCACTTGTTGAATTTTTCACCAGAGGCGATGTGGTTAACATAACCACCAACGATTTTGAAACTTTTGCCATTGTTAATTCTTGATGTAAATAAAAAATGCTGGCAGAAACCGAATCCTTTATCAATGCAACAATGTCCGCCAAACCAAACACGTTGTTTTCTCCGGGCTGTCCAGATGACTTAAATCCCCACTCATAACGTCTCCCGTGAAAAACAGATGACCCCCTAGAGTAATAATCGGTATAACCTCCTAATACTCTTGCATGTATGTATCCTGTGAAAGCGAAGATTGAGTCAGTATTCTGAAAATCATACAGTTACAGTATGGTAATGTATTTGGTGTCAGGGCATCTTCAAAATCGAATGGACCCCAAAAATAGTGACATAGTTTTGGAAAGCTGGAAAAGTGCGTTATAATTTTGTAATTATGGTCTATTTTATAAATAATTTTACTCCAAGCATATAACCTTTCTTGACGGTATCCTTTAAAGGTGGATGTTGTATTGTTTTAGGATCCCTCTCCCGATTAATTCAGACGTTGTTTTGAGTTTTATAACGTTAAAGACCATGCTTTTCTCATTGTTGTCCCGAAATTTCAGCCTCCAAGTGAGGGAAAGCGTAGCCTTGTGGTTAGGGAGTTTGTCTGGGGCGCAAATGTACCCAAATTTTCAAGTTTGAATCCCGGAGGGGACATTTGTTGATCTGTATACCAGCTATTGATTAATAACATAATATCGCTATCATCCATGGTTCACTTTGAATTGGACAAATGAATCACGCACGTATCCAGTCCTTCGAAGGTGACGTTAAGCCGTCAGACCCGTGTACAGAGTCACAATTGTACATGTACATCGCAGCTAGTTTCGAATAAGAGAAGGGTGAAAACCCTTGACTTTTCCCAATCCGCCCCCAGCCTCAAAGCAGTCCATGTTAGGAGCGTCCGTATCATGGATTCACGCGGCCCGGGTCAGCTTACTCAGCTGAATAAATCCAGACGCCACCACAATCCATTACCAAAAGACTTGTGGATACGCAAGCTTCGAACTGTATTCCTTCCAAAGTATAGAACAATAGTTAACCATTAATATTAGCACATTAATCTAGAAGACATCTCCGTGTACTTTATCGCGTCTATCATCAAAACCACACGTTTTCACTAAACTGGTTGTGGGTGCATGCGAGTGTCACGCTCTCGTATCAAGTAGAGAACATTCAAGGATTGAGAAACTGAAGACATTAAGGATGGGGGTTGAAGTCTTCAGACCAGAACTTTGAAGTTAATTCACTCAATGTTCCCTAACGATTGCATGTTCCTGCCATATACCATATTAAAGCCCTTATTGAGAGGTTTCGAAAACGTGTAAAATATTATGGTAGTTGTCACGGTAACCACGTTGGGCCTCTGATTGGCTAAAACTTCAAACAAGGTATAAAACAAAAAGATCGTATGAACATGAAATTTGATACAGATATTATGCACACCTAGATCTAAGGCACTATGAAAGCGGAATTTTTAAGCCATGCTTAAAATCTAAATTTTGGGGCAAATGTCCTGATTGGATGCTTCCTGGTTGCCATGGCAATCAAGGTGGGCAGGGATGTTTTTATTCGTGATTAATAGGTTCCCTATAGCGGGTATCGCATTCATCATGAGTTAAGAGCATTTTGTAGATTTTGCACAAATACACATTTCAGAAATTGTCTTTTTTGTTGCTCCAAGAATATCAATCAAAATCGTATCTCAACCATTTCTTAATTTAAAGTTCATATAAAAAAAAATCATTAGCGGCCACCTTGGACGCTTAAATGTTAAAGACAGTTCAAGAAGGGAAGAAGGTAGAAGGTAAAACCTCTTTTCGTTTAGTCCGAGATACTATCTGTAATGAAATGACAGTGGCAGTTTTCCATAAAACAATGTCGACCATTTAAAATTGGTAGTACGCGCTAAATATCATTACACCACCATATGCAATATAAAAAATCCGCTCATATGAGTTGACGTTTTCAAAACGAAAACTAAATTCGGGATTCGGGTAATTATTATGGTTGGTTACCATTAAATATGAAGACTTATGCCCGTTATCGACACATCTAATAATATATATATATATATATATCTATATATATAGAAATATATATAGATATATATATCTATATATTATATATATAATCTATATATATTCTAATTGAGTATGTTTATTATTAGGCCACCTTTCTAAAGGACACTGACCTCCTGGCGTTATTTCAATATCCATGGTCTGATCATCTCCATGTACAGATTGGAAAACAGTAGTTTCCTGTGAAATACCAGGAAAAATAAGAAATAAATAGAAAAATATTGTAGAGATATACGACAAAGAATGAAATGTTTTCTATAAAAAATTTCAAATGTCTGTAGTGCAAATAGACACCTTTCGAGAAAACTGTTTTGAAGATTGGTGTGATCTTCATATGCTCTATAGTGTTAATTAAAACCTTAATATATCAATTCAATCTTAAGTGCCAAATTGCCAAAATAAATTTAAGGGTGCCCAACACTAAACAATAAATATTATTTAGTTTAATTTTTTTAGTGTTGAGGCCCCATAAATCAATTTCTCATGGGGCAAGTGGAAATATTCTGGTTCAATGCTTAGTCCTATGAATTATGTTAATTTGCTTTATCCCATCTTTCTATGATTAATAGTATTTTTCTTTTTTTAGAAATCTCTGCGCGCAGCGAGAGACATGTCCTTAAACTTACTTTTTGAGCTATCGGCAATTTTGGTCTAGAAACACAAATGCTATTTTAAAATTTTAAAAAAAGAAAAAACCTAAAAAATTAAAAAAAAAAAAAAAAAAAAAAAACCAAAATTCTTAAATACTTTCTTGAGATTTTTAAATTAAAATCGCAGCTGAGGAAACAACAAAATACGTAGACTATCACGAGGAATTTTGAAGTCTCATGGCGACATTTTCGACCATAGCTTTTGACGAAGTTCCGATTGTTGTCAAACACAAGCGGAGAAACGTTATTTTTAGACCCTCCCACCCCACATTCCCCATGAAGTTACAAAATTATAAGTTCTAACAATACAATTTGTAACAGCCACAAGAAACATAAACAAGCGGTAATTAGTATCTTTTTTCACTTCAACTTTATCGACTCCTTTTAATATTTCCAGAAGGGGTTGTTTATTTTTAACCATCCCATAACACATGCATTGTGCCTACACGTATACTCTACAAAACGCCTCTCAGTAACCTATGAATAAAAATGTTTCAGAAGTTACCAACCACTAGCCTTGATCAAGGCTGTCTGCTAAGAACCGAAAAACTTGCTATTTTCCCCAATTATTTTGAACATTGTGTTTCGGGTTGGAAATAAGTCCTTAATAGCATTCAAGAGGAGCTGCCCTGTCTAGAGAAAGATTAAATAAATTGGTACACTCACTGGTGGTCTGTTGTGCACACTGAATCAAGGAGCCTACTAGTTTATAGGTATAAAACTACAAATATCCTTTGTGGTCAGGTGCAGTGGTTGTGCTACTCAGGGTCCCAGCATTGATTAAATTGCTTTATGGTTTTAATCTTCCCTGTATAAAACTCCCATCAAATCCTTGCAAATGCAAGAGAAAGCCTGACAGATTGAACAAGGCGCTCTGCCTGAGTTGAACTTATTGAACTTGCTAGTGTAAGCATGGAACAAAGGCCAGGTGAAATTGGAGATGTCAGATTAGGTGCTTGATATATAAAACAAATTATCGCCATGGTATTGCTATTTCTTTAGTTATTGGAAGGGGGGATACGCCCTGCTCCTCGCATGATTTCTGCCTATATATGATCTGTGACATTATTTGTATCAGACGTGTGAACATGTTTTTAGCATGTTGTTATCCTCTAGACCTCCCAAATATCCAATAGGACCAATCAAATTTCTAACTTTAATACTTTTGGGTACGAAAAAGTAAACCAAATATTAAAACAGGCCTAAACAAAAAAGCCAGTCTTGTAGACTTGTTTATCCAAATTTAAAGATTTTACAATAAGCCTTTCCTCTGGCGTTGTCATTACTATATTTAAGCTCGTATGTATTATTTTTTTCTGCTTTTAGTTATTATCGTTATTTCCCCATTGATAGCCAATGAGCGTAATAAAATTGCGACTGTACCATATGGCGGCTAAGCGACTGCTACCAAGTATTTATAGATCAGTGAATTACACTTATAATTGTGTAATAAAATCCTCACCTTCTGATGTCGCATTCATCGCTGTGCATACTTCAACTGTAGGTTTAGATGGCACAGATGTAGTAGCTACGTGTAACAAAAAATAAACATTTAGGTACTATCGATTTTGTATCCACCAATCCACAAATATATTGAGCTAGGAGGAAATAAATGAGCTACAGAGTGTGCCAAAAAGTGCAACATTCCGGAAAAGAATAATTATTAAAAATATTTCTCGTGTCCATCTTTCTTAAAACTATATACTGCTTAGAAGCCTAATTATTCTTCTTTAAATAGCCGTTTACCCCACCCCATTTGAGTCACTAGATTAAGAGAGACACTCAATTAAGTGTATAAAGGGTGTAAACATTTTAGTTGGGCCACTTTCACATGGATATGTTTAATCTTGGTAAATAGCGAAATGTATTGGATTTGGTGCATAACTTTCAACAGATGAACATTTGAATGTTTTAATTTAGGTAGTAGTATTGATTATAAAAGAGCTGTATTATATCTCAGATTAGAGTTAAATTGTTGCAGAGTGAGCATTACTTCAAGATGGCTGGTCCTCATCGTGGTAACCATCAACTGTCTTAATTCACCACTGAAGGCCATGTGATTAAGTTGACAACTTTCACTCAGACCAGAAGCCATCAGCTTTCACCGTGCTCATTACCCAGAACAACTTCCTAACACAGAGAGTGCGATTGGACCAACGCGAATTTGACATGCTTTCGTAATTTTGCTCTAATTTCCTTTAAAATCGTCAAAATTGATTGCGGGAGAGGGTTATGTAGCCAAGAATCTGTTCTATCCATGGGACTGTATCACGGTTTCTTGAAAGAGCTTTTTTCCTTTCAAAAATTGATTCCTGAATGTTGCACTTCTTGGGCACACTCTGTATATCGCTTCTGCATAGTTATATTGTAGATAAGTTGGCAATAATAAATAAATTATCTTGAAATAGAAGATATTCGTTTCACCATGGACCTAATAGAGAGAAGGACGAACAACGCGAAAACCACCAATTACCTAATTCGATTACCCATTCATCTCGACAAAAGCTAAGCACTCGATGTGTATTCATGTGCATACACCGAAGCCGTTTGTGATCTATATCTCTTTGCCGCGGTCGATGCAGTGACTTTGTGGAAAAGCTGTCCACAAAACTTTGTAATTTGACCGGATGTTGTGACCCCCTGACTGTAGGGGTTTTTGGAAAGTGCATAGTACATTCAATTTTCATTTTTTGGCAAGTTGTTGAAACCAAATAGAGGAGAATTTTGTTCAGAAAATACCGAAAATCCCATCAAAATCCGTCATTCCTTTGTGGAGCTACGACTGTTGAAAATAAGTTTGCCTTTTTGGTGATTTTGGGACCCGTAATTGTCTTGTGAAAATAATATGAAAATGTTCCGATCACTTCCGACTCTTGAGAAACGGTGTTATGAAAGTTCAATGTACCTAGTAACAATGTATAACTTCTGAACTTGTGCCCAAGCGCGCCCAACACGTGAAATTATAGATTATATTCAATATGACGTCAGCCACCAGACATGTTGGTGGACAAGATGCATACATTCCATGACTACAATACATTAAGCTGTCAATCGATCCATGTTTAGCGAATGCACAGGGATCATTGACAGGGGAATGTAATGTAGTACTGGAATACGTACTAATCTTGTCCACCAACATTGCTGGCTATTAATACGTCTATACCTCGAAACCGCACAAATTGTAATATTTAAACTTCCGTTATGTTGAATTTGTGGCTGTTTGATGCCGATACCAATTCGAACTGATTCCAATGTCAGTTTCATCTGAAATATGAGTGTGATAAGTACTACTTTTAATACTAATTAAATGTATACATTATAAAATAATTAACCCTCGTCTTCCGAAGGGGGGGGGGGATGTTACCGCTCTCTTCTACTAAAACCGAACCCCATTTTCCGGTGTCAAATGAGTTAATGTAATTGCCATTGACATTTTATGCTCCGTTTCATGCAATCAAATTCAATGCCCCCCCCATAAAAAACACTACCGGGGTATAGGCAAGGTAAGGGTGATCCCAAAATGATTTAGATGGGGCGTGGCAATCACCACCACCCCCCCCCCCCTTTTTCGGGAGGGAAATACCAACACGCCTAGTCAACACACGAATAGTCACGACATTTGATTTTAGTTGGAATAGATTAGCAGTCCTCCTCCTTTCCTTTCATACCAAAATGAGTCCCAACATACTAACCTATGGCATAATGATAATGGACTGTCCTGAAATGTATAGAAAATGTTTAAGTGTTAGCAATATTACTTTGACCCAGTAAATTTTGCAAAATATCAATTTCTTCCTATATGGAGTATTTTTCTTACGTTATTACTTATTACGTCATATTTGACGTCATCATTGGTGGCTAACATTTTTGATACCAATGGAAAAAATAAACTCAACTATACCGTAGGTACCAAATTTATAGGAATTGGATGTTCAATAAAGTAAAAATTCCAAAGGGGGTGTTATCCTTCCGTGTGTTGTTACAAAAAAAGTGATCAGGTAAGACAAGGGTTAATAAGGCATAGTTAAAATGAGGAAATGGCGTGCAATTGGGAGACGGTTCCATAAATTTCAGAACAAAAATTTTCCTGAGCTTTTCATTCTCTTTCCACTATGCATTACATCATTCAAAGTTGAGGCCTGGCTGAATTGTCCGAGTAGAGCAATGGCCAGTCATCCTCCTGCTGAGAGGGTGATTATCGCATTAACCTTAAGCCGGTAAATGGAATCATGATGGGATATTTACAAATGCGGCAACGTGATAGGTCTTTGAGGCTAGTGTGTTGGCGGGTCCTCCTCTCTCTTATGCCCATGGTACGACTAACGCATGAAATAGTATACACGTAGATTTACGTAGAGTTAGAGTTTTCGCGAACTACCCCAGGTCTATGTGTACTAGAGCTGGTCTCTTTTAACCCTTGAGAAAGAAAGGTTTGTCCTTTTGAAACGTTGCCTTTTTAATCTGGAGTTTATTTTATATTTTAAATACAAAGATACTAAAGAAATTGTTTTTACCCATTGATGTTGTGACACACTCGTTTGTATGTATGTAAATAAAGCTAAACACGATCATTCTGTGACATGTGATTCTCAATAACTAACTTTTTTGGTGTTTCATGCAGATGATGTTTCTGTGGTTACATCATCCTCTCCAGGTGTGGAAGGCACTGATATCAGAGCTAACTCATGAGAAAACAATAAAAATTATTACATAACAGCTTGGGTGATCATCCTACAGCATTGGCATGTATAACATATTAAATAGACACGAGGAGGGAGTTCCTGAGGATACCAATTTCGCTAAATTTACTAGATTTGTTGTAGACCACTTACCGAGAAATCATGGTTCACTAGCTATTCTTGAGAAAAGCTATTCACGAAATTTGAGTTGATCCGATCTTGCGGTTTTGTGTTATGAGCAAATGTCTGTGGTGTTTCACGGTCCCATAGGCCCACTGGGCTGGATTCTGTCCGTTTCCGGACAGAAAATACAAAATTGCGACTTTCTTACCGATTGCTACGAATTTGCCCTAGATTGGGTACACATGGTTACTAAGGCAACGGTTTCGGAGATAATACAAAATCTCAACTCCTTTTAGGTAAGTCGGGGGGGACGAGGTTTGTGGACAAACGGAATTCCCTTTTCGGTAGAAACGAAAACGGAAACAAGTGTTGCCAAATCTCGCTCAGCTCTATAGAGAAAGCATTGCTTTATTTTCATATATATATGTTTCTTATTACGTAACCACGAGATTTTCAGCTTATTAATTCCCTGTGTGAATTAATCATTGGTATTTTAACTAGAAAAATAATGAATAAAAGTAGATAATACAATTACAAAAAGCAGAAGGCACTTGTAGAGCATATTCTGCGGTTATATCAACTCCAGGTGTAGATGGCACGGAAATCGGAACTGTGAGAACAAAACAACAATTTAGATAAAATAGCTCTTAGAGATGTCGTTTTTACTTTTGACTTTTAAAGTGAGCTGAGCGTTTGGGGTGAAGGGAGAATTGGCAGGTAGTACCGGTGTCTGGAATGAGCAGCAATTTTTGTTGTCTTTTCAAAAGACCTTTAAATTTTCCCACACCTGCAACAGGACGCCGAAGACGCTTGCGAAACGAATTTTAAATTATCCTCACTAGACAGCACCAAGACGTGGAAATTGAGGCTAAATCAAAAAGGGAAATTAAGGGAACTGAACTTCGCGCTGTGCTTCATTGATTTGATCTATAGATTCCATAGTGTTGGCTTATAGTTTGTGTTTTGTTGTTGATTTATAAATAAAATAATTTGCAATGATTTATTTCCCTTTGAGTAAGATTAAGGTCATAAATTAGCACAAAAAATATTATAAATTAATCTAAGTAACATGATATAAATAATACTGTTTGGTGTGCCCTAAACTGGTGTGGTATGTAAGCAATTAGAATTCACGAGAACCGTGGAGAATGTTCTGGAGGTGACTTGAGACTAGGAGATCAAACTAGCCTAGCTCAAGGTGATATGTGTATGGCCAGAGGTGGCGCACTGCTGGTATTAGTACACAGTCAGTGAGTGCTGCTATGAGATCCCAACTCTATACAGTACATGGGGAATGGTGGAGACTTCCAGACTTATGATGTAATGGACTATATATTAAGCACATGACTCATATAGAGAGGACTAAATCCTTCTAGAATTGTTAAGAGGATATATAAAGCCCTGTGAAAGAATATTAGCAGAGTATCACAACATCATTACTCCAAGGAAAGTTTCTTAACATCTTGCTCCAGGTTATTAGCAGTGTTTCCAAGTTGACAGCGACAGTAATCGCAGTCAATCATAGTCTTCTGTGTGGCATTGTTCATAGTCCAGCTTACCAGTAGTTTTGTCTAATTGTGTAGCCGTCTTCGGTTCCGTATTTCGTGGCCTCTGATTTATCCTCCAAGATAAACAAGCTACAGCACTTTTGGACGTTATATCTAGTCGACCTCCGAGGCATCGGGAGTCATAGAAGCTGGGTTTCTTCATAAGGACAAGTCGTCCGGGACACGTCCCACTATTTGGAAAGTGAAGTTTTGCTATGGAATATTCACCAGGACTATTTGGTGAGTTCTGCACGTTTATAGTAATCTTGCGCTGCAACCCGCGTCGCGACACACATCAGGTAGTAAGTTATAGTTCATTAATAACAACTTTATTTAGATTAATCCTTGATTATTGATACCTAAATGACGATGTTCAAATGAGAATTGGTCAATTAAACACCACAATTTAAATAAATACTTGTTTTAAAATTTGTAACAAGTTCCGAATGTAGTTTCTAGTTATGCAGGATTTTGAATCCGTAGGTTTGAGGTGGTTTTGGCCTGGGTCAAGGTGACCGTAACAAAATTGGGGGCTCGAGTCCGGGAAATACACTGTAAAAACTATGGTTAAAATATTGACAAATTTTGATTGTGTGTTTCCTTTGTATATCGTGGCTAATCTTGTTTATTCCGTGACAGAAGTGTTTATACACGATGGCGTTTAACTCAGAGGAGTTTATTAAGATGTTACGTGGGAGAATTTTGATGTGCTCAAACAGCCATATTTAATGGAATTGGCCAAGAATTATGGGATGGAAGTTAGGCATTCCCTGAGAAAACATTACTCAAAACCAGTTGATAACCCATCTTGTTGAGGAAGATTTACTAGATACGATGTTTGGAAAACTAGTGGAAATTCAGGATGAATCAATAGTGCTCGGAAAATGAAACATATGGAAATGCAATGCCAATAAAAATGGCCAAATTAGAAATGCAAGAGAAAGAAAGACAAGACAACGAAAAGGCAAGGCAAGACAATTCACAATTAGAGAAGAAAAACCTTGAATTGAAAAGGCCCTAAAACAACAAGAACGAGATTCAAAATTACAATGGAACAAAAAGAAAAAGAATACAGATTACCACTGGAGGAAAGAATGAAGGTGGGCAGAAATTGAAGCAAAAAAACAAAAATTAGACAAAGAAAAGTTAGAAAAGCGCACATCAAGCTCCTCCTCACACTCAGGTTTTTATGCCACAGAATATCAAATTAGTTTTGACATTTAGGAAACAGAAGTTGACAAGTTATTTTTTGCACTGCGAGAAGATCCGAAAGTATGAAGTGGCCTAAGAGCAATGGACAACTTGCTCAGACTGTGTTTATTGGGAAAGCTAGAGAAATATCTACTTGTCCCTATCAATTGATCATGCGTGTGATTATGAGTAGTAAGCGTCTATTCTTAAGGCCTATTGAATTAGTGGCCTGAAGCGTATCGGCAAAAATTTCCGAGTGCGAAAAAAACTTTTCCGATCAAACTCATTTCTTCGATGTGTTTATTGGGAAAGCTAGAAATCCTACTTTTGTTTTTTGGTCCTATCAATTTGACAGTGCAGTGATTTTGAAGTATTAAAGCATCTATTCTTAAGGCCTATAACTTGTACCTGAAGCGTATAGGCAAAAATTTGGAGTGCGAAAAAACTTGGAGATCAAACTCATGTCGATTTTGCTAGAGTTCCAAGAACAAATGTTGGATAGGTGCTCACTTCCAAGGACGTGAACAAGACTTCAATCCACTTAGGCATTTGTTTAATTGAGCAGTTCAAACGGGCATTCATGCAGACTTAAAACTCATTTGGATAGAAGCGATATCAAAGATTTGAAAAATGCAGCACAATTAAGCAATTATTACGGCCTCCCACAGTATGTTGATTCCAGCAATAGTAACGGGGTGGGCCTAATAAGTCAAGTCAGATTACAAGATTTTAAAGGCTTACCAAGTTAGATCTTCCAAAGTCACGGGACTAACTAAAGAAGGGAAAAGTCAGCCAGGTTCCTCCAGTCAGGTGAATAATGTCCTTCTAGTACCCACCAAAGTCAGGGAATGGTTTTAAAAAAAAGGTCCAGATGTAACTTGCCATGTGCCAGGATTCAGGTCTGTTTATGGCAAGCCTGTTGGAAGTTGATGGGAAAGCAGATGGCCTGAAGCAGAAGTCTGCCCCACAGGTTGTGCTGTGTCCATTAGACCACAAGTTAGTTCCCAGGCTAATAAACAGAAAAATGTTGAGTGAAGTCTGAGAGTTTCGGGAAGACTTTGCAACTCATTTGTTTTAGAGGGTTCAGTGTCGCTTGAGGGACAAGTTGGTCCAAATCCTATAAAGATCATGCGTGACACAGGTTGTGCCCAGTCAGTAATTTTTTGGAGGGGTCATTGCCCTTTAGTGAAGTTAGTTCAACAGGTGCGAATGCCTTTGATCGCAGGTATGGTCATGGATATGATTAGTGCCCTCTTCACAGTGATTTTGAAAGTCTATTTGGTCTCAGGTACAAAGGTGTTCAATTTATTAGGGAATGATTTGGCAGGCTGGAAAAGTACATCCCGAACCAATTGTTACCCACCATCCCTGCACAGAAATCGATAGTGATGATAGGAAATAGTGTCAGTTTTATCCCAGCCTGTGGCGTTACTCGAATAGGCAGGAAAGCCATGCTTGAAGCAAATGTGAATAGGAAGGAGGAAGACCTTGTCCCTAAATTAGATTTAGAGGACACGTTCATGACAAATTTAGAAGAACCAGGTCAACTTCCCTTTTCAGGTGGAGATAGTTTCTCCAAAACCAGAGTCAGGCCCTGAGCAGGGAACGTGTGTGGGTGGGGTATAGCTGCTTGGTGTGTGACCGATCCCCCATGTACTTGGCATCAAATTTGACTGGCAGAGGGGGGGGTTGGTGGTGTGCTTGCATAGTGGGGATACTGATGATGATCCCTTAAGACACAATATTAGTTCTTGAACAGGAGAAGATCCTGCACTCAAGAATCTTATTCACAGTGTCAGTAACCCTGCAGGAGTCTGAGATTTTCCTGTGTTTTTACAAACACAATTGTGTGCTGATGAGGCATTGGGAGGCCACCTGATGCTCCGGCCAATGATGAGTGGAAAGTGTTTCAAGCAGGTAGTTGTCCCAAAGGTGTAATCACAGGGAAGTCATCAGCAGTGCCCCATGATAGTCCCATTGCAGGACATTTAGGAGTCAAGAGGACACATGATAGGATTTTGAACCACTTTGGTGGCCTACACATCGAAAGGATGTTTCTGAATACTGTAGATCTTGTCATCCTTGTCAAGTTGTGGGCAAGCCGAACAGAAAAATCCCGCCCGCTCCTCTGAAACCGATACCGGCATTCGGAGAGGCCATTAGGAGGGTCATAGTTGACTGTGTAGGACCTCTCCCAGGCTAAGTCAGGTAAATCGTACCACTTACGCTCATGTGTGCTCTAACCAGGTTTCCTGAGCCATACCCTTAGGAATATTAAGGTAAAACTGTAGTGAAGGCTTGACCAAGTTTTCACTCTGTAGGCTACTAGTCAATTCGGTCGGATCAAGGGGTCCAATTTTACCTCTAGTAGTCTATTTTCAGCAGTGAATGGTATGAGTTAGGGATAGAACGGTATTTGTCCAGTGCTTCCATGCCCGAGTCCCCAGGAGCCTTGGAAAGATTCCTCAACCTGAAGAAATATGATTAGGTTACTTTTTGGAATTTGAGCAAGGACTGGGATTGAGGGGAGTCACTTGTTATGTTTTTGCTGCAAGGAAGCGTTCAGGAAACTCTAGGTTTTCCATTCCCTTTGATTTTTTTTCGGGACGTACAGTTCGCGGTCCTTGAACCTCAAGGAGAAATGGCTGAAGGATGAAACTGACACCAACTTTTGGACTTTTTCCAAATTTAATATAGGCCAATAGGCCAATGAAATTGCCCAGGGGAATTTGAAACAACCCAGACCAAAATGAAGAAGTGTCGATCAAGATGCCAAGAGTAGGGTCTTAGGCCAGGAGACCAAGTGTTTAGTCTTGTTTCCACTCCCTGGACATCCACTGCAGCCCAGAACGACATGGTCCCTATACAGAAGAGTCAAAGGTAATGAGTTGACTACATAGTCACCAACGCCAGCTAGGCGTAAATAGGCAATTGGGTGCCATGTAACTATGTTGAAAGAGTATGTGGTAGAAATGATGATGGCAGTGCAAAACCAGTGTGCTCTGTAAGTCGTGCTGATGAAAGTGCACATGCTGAAAATCATGAATCTGAAGTTTTAAATAATGCACACCAACTATGATGACAAGCAGCATGACATCCACTCAAATTGCCAAATTCAGATGTGCTCAAAGATTTGGCTGCACAACTAGGCTAGGCCATCTTTCGGAAAATCACCATTGGATGAAATCAAGCAGTTTGATTCGATCGATTTCGAAGGATATTTTTCCTGGTGTCCCTAGTAGAACCACAGCTGCTTATCATGATGTTGAGGTGGGGGATTGTGCCCAATAAACAGCACCCTTACAGGTAACCTAATGAAGAAAGAACATCAACAAAGAGATAGCAGTACATGTTGCAAACAATTTGATTGAATCAACAAAAGTAAATGGATTTTCCCCATGTATTTTGGGTCCAAACCTGATGTTCCCTTAGGTTTTTGTGACAGATTTCAGAAGGGTAAATCAATGTTCAAAAGAATGATCATCCAAACCTCGTATTGATTACGGCATTGACAAATGGCAAATTCAAAGTAAGTCAGCAAGTTTGATCTTTTAAAGGGGTATTGGCAGGTTCCCCTTACTGATCGTGGCGAAAGATTTCAGCATGTTGGCACCCCGGATGGGCTTTTTTTCAGTATCGGGTTAATGCCGGTCGGCGGTATGGAAAAAACGCACCGGCACCTCCAAAGATGGTAACATCATAGTTTTGCTGACAAGAAGGCTGTGAGCGTAGTTGCTGATTTGAATGTGTACAGTCAATCTTGGTAACAGCACATTTGGCAGCTCCACGCTTGTTTCAGAACTTGTCAGAAAACACCCGACAGTCAATTTGGTCCAGAGTGAGTTTTGCCATGCCAATGTCACTTATTTAGGCCCATTAGTAGGTCAAGGCAAGGTCAAGCCTGTTAAAGCTAAAGTTGAAGCAATTGATAAGTCCCCCACACCTAGTACCAGGAAAGAACTTCAAGATTCTTTAGGTCTGGCTGGATATTACAGGAATTTTGTCCAAACTTTTATTTTAATTTCTTTATGTATTATCAATTTGGCAATTAACTAAATACACACATAAAAAAGGGGACCGAGCAGCAAGCTGCCAGGGCACAACAAAAGTGCGAACCCAAGACATCTGAAAGATGTGCATACCCCCCTCCTGCCTACTGGTCAATATATACAAAACCAATGAATAAGAGTTAAAAATTAGAAATAGTTATTAAAGACATAAAAACATATCCTAAGCCCAGCAAGGAGTAGCCACTCATGCACACACCACCAGGCAAACACATTTAAACCTCCCTCACCCACAAAATACACACCACCACAAACACACATAGCAACCCACCTGCATACCATCCATCTGCATACACCTTATAGAACACACCCACAATGGGCACACATAACACATGAAAATATTGTACTGAAAGAACTTATTGCACAGACATCACATATCCAAGTCCAATTGCCTCAGGCACAGATCTTGTCCCCCCCCCCCCCCCGCACACATGGAATTTACAAATGTTGAATTTGTTTTGAAATGATACGCATTTAACTTGAAAAACATTAAAAGTATTGCACACAGGGAATCGGTGACATGTGGTATGGTAAATCAGACCATTCTTAGGGAAGTGCTGAACTGAGTTGTAGCGTAGGGCATCGGTTCTTGCTTTGAGATGGTGGAATTTGATATGTTGAGTGTGTCTTGTGTTCAAACCTGGATTTTTATTCAGGGAAGGCACATGGAATCGGTACAACCAACGTGGCAAAGGCATTTGCCACAAGACAGATGGCTATGCCGTCCTTTGACAATTTGCTAGCCCAAAAATGTCAAATTTTGTTGGATCGCGGAATGTGAAATTAGTTTTAAAAAAAATCAAAGCCATACTGAATAGTGAACAGTTCAAATGATTGCACCAGACTTTCAGAACCATTCAGTTGGCCATAGATGCCAGTGACATATGTGGTGTGGTGGGTTCTTATGGGCAAGAAGGAGGACGGGATAGACCACCCTATTTCGTATTTCTCAAGAAGTTTAACAAGCACCAAGGAAATTACTCCCTATTGAGAAGGAGTTTCTTGCTCTGATTGTGGCATTAAGGGGCATTTTGATGTGTATTTGGGCGCCACAGTTCACCCTGCTTGTTTTTCACAGATCACAACCAACCCCCTCACCTATATCCACAGGATGAAAAACCAAAAGAAAAAAAAATCATAGGCTGGTGAGGTGGAGTTTGAACCTTGCAAGAGTACAACCTCACATCAAACACATCAGAGGCAAAGCTTAATGTTGGCTTATGCCCTATCTAGAATTGGTTCTTAGTTAAGTCAGACACAAGTAAAGCTTTTAAAAGGCAATGTTTTACAGTTTATCATTGTGAATAAGTTATGTATAGAGATTTTAAAAAAATATTAAGAGCCTTAAATATGTTACGAAAGTTTGCTTTTTTCAATCAAACTTTCTTCTTTAAGGGGGAGGGTGTAAGGCCCAAAGAATTTGCATGATTTGCATGAGTTTGAAATCCCGTAGTTTTGAGTGTGGTTTTGGCCTTGGTCAAGGCAAGGTCAAGCCTGTCAAGGATAAAGTTGAAGCAATTAGGAAGGTCCCCAACACCTAGTACCAGGAACGAACTTCAGAGATTCTTAGACATGGCTGGATATTACAGGAAGTTTTGTCAAATGGCTTTATTTATTTTATTTATTATTAATCATTGGCAATTAACATAAATACCACACATTAAAAAAGGGGGGGGACCAGAGGAAGAGCTTTGCCAGGGCACAACCAAAGTGAGAACCACTGACATCTGAAAGATGGGCATACCCACCTTGCCTACTGGTCAAAATATACAATACAAAATGAAATTAAGAGTTAAAAATTAGAAATAGTTATAAAAGACATAAAAAACTACATTAAAGCACCAGCAAGGAGTATCCCCACATTGCACACAACACCAGCAAACACATTACAACCTACCTCCCACCATCAAATACACACCACCACCCAAACACACATAGCACACACCTCATACATACATCCATCTGCATACACCTTATAGAACAAACACACACACAATGGGCACACATAATCACATGAAATATTTGTACTGAAAGAATTATTGCACAGACTTCACATACCAGTCCACAATTGCACTAAAAGCACAAGATAGGGCCCCCCCCCCCCCCCCCGCACACATGGAAATTTACAACTGATGAATTTGTTTGAAATGAGCAGCAATTAAATATTGAAACAATAAAGTATTGCCACACAAGGAATCGGTGACATGGTATGGTAAATCAGGACCATTCTTAGGGAAGTGCTGAACTGAGTTGTAGCGCCCTCGGGCATCCGGTTCTTGCTTGACCCCCGATGGTGGACAGTTGCCACTCCCTATGTTGAGGTGTCTGTGTTCACCTGGATTTCTTCAGGGAAGGCATGGCTCGGTCTACAACCAAACAGTTGCAAAGGCATTGGCCAAAGACAGATGGATCTTGCCAGTCCTTTGCAATTTGCTAGCCAAAAATGTCAAATGTGTTTGGTCGCAGGAT
This sequence comes from Ophioderma brevispina, assembly GCA_023653785.1. Classification (NCBI taxonomy): domain Eukaryota; kingdom Metazoa; phylum Echinodermata; class Ophiuroidea; order Amphilepidida; family Ophiodermatidae; genus Ophioderma; species Ophioderma brevispina. The sequence continues at coordinate 43,138 of JAMKCH010080235.1, forward strand.
GTGAAATTAGTTTTAAAAAAAGCAAAAGCATACTGATTAGTGAACCAGTCTTGATTGCACCAGACTTTCAGGACCAATTCAAGTTGGCCATAGCTGCCAGTGAATAGGGTGTGGTGGAGTTCTTATGCAAAGAAGGAGAAGAAGGAATAGACCACCCTATTTCGTATTTCTCCAAGAAGTTTACAAGCACCAAAGGAATTACTCCACTATGAGAAGGAGTGTCTTGCTCTGATTTTGGCATTTTAGGGCATGTTGATGTGTATTTGGGCGCCACAGTTCACCCAGTGCTTGTTTTCAGAGATCACAACCCCCTCACCTATATCCACAGGATGAAAAACAAGAATCATAGGCTGGTGAGGTGGAGTTTGACCTTGCAAGAGTACAACCTAGACATCAAACACATCAGAGGCAAAGATAATGTGATGGCTGATGCCCTATCTAGAATTGTTTAGTTAAGTCAGAAACAAGTAAAGCTTTTAAAAAGGCAATGTTACATTGTGAATAAGTTATGTATAGAGAGTTTAAAAATATTAAGAGCCTTAAATAGGTTACGAAAGTTTGCTTTTCAATCAAACTTTCTTTCTTTAAGGGGGAGGGTGTTACAGGCCCAAAGAATTTGCAATGATTTTGCAATGAGTTTGAATCCGTAGTTTTGAGGTGGTTTTGGCCTTGGTCAAGGTGACCGTAACATTGTGTAAGAAGAGTATTATCAAACAAACACTTTGTGATAAACTAATTTTTGTGTTGGGGCAATTTAAAACAAATGTCAATAATAATATGAAACTGGGGTCAAATTAATAGTCATTAACCTCTGACATATCACGCTCCACCGCTCTTGACACTCAAGAAATCAATTTTCAAATGTCGCATGTATGTTCTTTCAAGTTATAAGAAGACATCTGGTCATTTAAGTCAAATAAGTTTTAGCTATAAATACTCTCAATACCTTTTTTACAGATATGTATGACAATATTGTGATCGTTTATGGGAAATGTGCAAACATTATCTTTCAACCATTATCTGTCTTTTCTTAACCACAATGCGAACATTCGACAGCAAAATAAAAACAAAGCCGTCAAACCGTAGTATGACATTTGATTGATAATATTAATGTCCATTTATATAACGCGCAACAGGACGCTCTCGGCGCGATTGCCAATTATATTATTACGCTGCCATCAAGAAATCGTCAAAATCATTTCGCTTCATGTAGGTTGTAGCTGGCTAAGCGCACAACCCTATTAGTACTCAGATTGTAATGTCACACATAACAGCTCCCCAAATATCGCTTGGGTCAACGAGGTAATTGAGACTAAGTATCTTGCCCAAGGACACAATCACGTTGGCCATGGCGGGGCTCGAACTCACGATTTTAATGGTCTGATGATCACGAGTTCTGTGCTTTTCCACTAGACTTCTACGATTGAAGGCAATGATTGTACACGGCGGCATCACCATCGATGTCTTGATTATCAAATCTGTTCCCAGGATAGTTTCGGAAGAGGTTTCAAGAAAATTAAGAAAAACAAAACATGCAAATTGATGCGAAAAAGCTTCGATTTACAGTTCTCTGGTAGGGTACTATAGCACATCATGTTCAGGGACTCGAAACTAAAAACAAAGTGAAGTCTTGATGAAATCCTAGGCATCTCGGGAAATGAGTAAATGAATAATATCACGATTACATTTTTCACATTTGTAAAGCGATGGCGTAAAAATCAGATCGTGGCAAAGGAAGCGAGCCGAAAGAAAATGATCCAGTCAGGAAGTGCAAATAAGTGACTCGGGGAATCACTAAACCTTTCCAATAAGGCAGCGAATTTTATTGGGTAATTATTGTTAAGCATTGTTTTTATCGTGCGATGCGTAATTAGCAGGAGCATGGAAGAAAGAGATAAGAAAGGAGCACATCGACTTCCATCGTCCGATTTTAATCTGTTTATCCATTCACCCGCAAAAAAGGAAGGGATTCAACAGCGATCCTTTGGTCGTAATCCCTCTGCCGCAATCAATGATTGGCGAGCAATCATTACTGGAGAATTTTTTGAAAACTCTATAATACGAACACGTAAACGTGTAAAAGTATATTGCATATTACAACATGTTCCGGTGTAGAAGTAATTTTAGTCCGGCGTACTCACAGTCCGGCTACAACGGTAAGAAATTCAGTTGACTCTTCACGCAACATTAGTTTCACGCTTTATTCCGTTATCGTATATGGAGCCCTGACTATAGCTCCCGCCGGACTATAGTTGCTTTTACACCGGCTGTCTCCTATGTGTATCTGTCGTTGTTTTCGTTAAATACGCAGTGTTTGTACATCGTTATGCGTTCAGCTTTAGTGCCAAAGACTGCCCAGTGTAAGAAATAAAGGATGAAAGTTTGACTAAATTTGAACGTTTGAATAGAGCGTGAAGTTCGACCAATAGAGCGTGAAATTCGACCGATAGAGCGTGAAGTTCTACCTATAGAGCGTGCAAACTCGTATTTATGCCCGCTCTGGCATTCCATACGTTACCGTGAATTAACACCTTGTAAGGCGATGTTCTTGATTTTATTTTGTGTCAACAAAGATCAGCTATTCATTTTCCTGCATCGCTTTGAAACTGAACTTAAAGACATAAATCTCTAAGAGTAAAACGCTTACCATCTGATGATAGACCCATGAAGTCTCTTGTGCTTGTTTCTTCTTCAGTTGTTGATGGAAAATAAATCTTAGCTGTGAGGATGCAATAGGTAGAATAATGGCTATCAGTAAAACAAAATATTCTTCCACCTGTCATTTCAAACTTAAAATAAAACACTAACCTTAATTCTGTGATGTTACAAGCAAAATGTAATTTGTGGTTGTTTCATTTCCGCGTGTAGATAGAAGGAATATGTAGATACGAATTTAATACAGGGTGTCTCAGAAAGAACGTTACCCTCCAGAAACAGCCATTTTTACTTATTCAATTCTTATCCTTGTTTTAGCTTTATAGTATGAAAATATGTACTCTTTTTAACATTTGGTGAAAACAAGAAAGAAAACGGTGAAAAAATAACCAAACAATGACTATTTCCCTAAAAATGATGCAAACCTACTTTGTCCACAGCTAGCATTAGCAGGGGAAACCATGGATGCAAATATTTCCAACATAAAATGTTTAAGACCCGCCTGGCCAATAATACTCTCAAATTCCAAGGTTCATTGCTGGTTCTAGAGTTTATTGTTCAGTTCTCTATGCACTGCAGCATTATTTATGGCTGATTGTCATGTTCTTTGACGTCCATATCTCTCTCCTTGCACCTATTTATAGAGTCTTGCCATGTTCCAGAATTTTTCTCTGCTCCCCTTGATTGTCATCTTACTGGGAACCATACTTTGAGGGAAACTTTACACATTCACGATGAACGATAGTCCTTTAACCCAAGACCAGTTCAGTAGAATATGCCATTGTAGGAGTCAGGCCCAATGCCATTATTTGAAAGTGCGCTTTAACCAAATTCATATTTGTAGGAGACTGGTGAAGGGATTTAGGTCACTTCATTCTGAAGAACAAATTAAGTGCATGTTTCAAGTGCTTTTAAGCATTACATGTGAACAAATTAATTAAATCTGAGGAGTTACGTGTGCCCAAATCCATAAGAATTGCAATGTACATGTTTCTCTGCTATCGCAAGCCGTGGACAAAGTAGGTTTGCATCATTTTTAGGGAAATAGTCATTGTTTGGTTATTTTTTCACCGTGTTCTGTCTTGTTTTCACCATAAGTTCAAAAAAGTACATATTTTCATAATATAAAGCTAAACTAAGGATAAGAATTGATTAAGTAAGCAAAAATGGCCGTTTCTGGAGGGTAACGTTCTTTCTGAGACACCCTGTAAAATGTATTCTAAATAATTTAGTATAAAATTCAAACTAAAATGTGTAATATAGCATGAGGTTCAGCAATAAGTTACGGATCTTGGTTCTGCATAAAGATGTTAGGTCACAGCTTGGCAAACAACGTTTCTTTTATGACTTTTGTTCAACTTTGTTTTATTTTCGAATAAATGATGAAATATAACGGTCTACGTTAATTGGGATAACAGCTGTATCTTCCTTGGTGAATACACTGCTGAATTGCTCACTTAATGTTTCAGCTCAATCTAATTCGGGGCGGTAATAACATCTGCAATCTACAATTGCACGGGAAATAAGAATGACTTTGCACTGTCAGATAAAGGTATTTGAAGTGCTTTGGCCTTTGCATACCGGACAATGCACAATGATGTCTATCCATTGGTCACTGATATTCAGGGAAAGGAAATGAATGACCTTTTATTAGTTTTGAAAAAATGTGCAACCTTCACGACATACATATCCAATAAAAGTTAATTCTAATATTTATTAGCATTGATGATGGACAAATGTTTGATTCCATGGCCTATAAATCATCACGAAAAGCAGCGCAACAGAAATACTGCGCCCAAATTAACCTCACATGGATATTTTCAATTGGATCCTTTACTACCGGTATTATAATAATTACACTGTTGGATTATTCTGTTTAGTGGATCGCTGGGTGATGTATGAAGTAAACTCTATATTGCATTTCAGCTAGAATGATGATTACGAATAGACTGTTCTCGTTAAAAAAAATCAATATATAATTTTTACATTTATGAGCTTTTTTATGGAAAATCAATAAAGCAATTGATAGTCGTGTGCGCGCCTGTGGTTCACAATTACTAATTACTTCTTCTGCCAGTATAATGGCCGTCTAAGGCTGCTTTCTATGTTTCAAAATAACCATATACATACGTCCATTTAAAAACCCTCGCTACCTGAGCCATTTTTTGTAACAAAGCTCCCGAAGGGGGGGGTGCTTACCATCCCCCTGTGATTTTCGTTAGCTGAACACCCGATTCCTGTAAATTTGGTACCAAAAGAATAGCTTAGAGTTTCTTCTTTCCATTGGTACCACAATAAGGGTACTACATCCCCTTATGAGTCACCATGACGTCACATGTTGAGGAACGTACGAAAATACTGAATATAGGGTGGAAACTTTATAATTTCGCAATTTTAGCACTCAACACCTTATTATAGCCTCTAAAATGCTGTCATTATATAAAACTAAATAACATTTCCCATTAAATAGAGTCCAAACCGCATGCAAATCCTGATTTTCCTAACCTTTTTGCGAAAAATGAATTATTTCATCATCCACTGTGTGTGTCTATGGAAATGGCATTTTTGCTGTAATGCGAACTTTATGACGTCATTGTGACGTCATGCTATGCTAGGCATGTTGGTACTCTCTTTTGGGTTATCAATGGAAAGAGAGGACCATGGCTATAGATTGGTACAAAAATCAAGTGTCCTGTGAATGTTTCCCCTGTGTTGTGTTAGGCATGTTTATCAACCCCCCCCCCCCCCCACCATCAATTTGGGATCACCCTGTATCTTACCTATACCCCGGTGGATGTTTGTTTTTGGATTAAAAGGAGCGGAACATGTCAATTGACAATTACATTAAATAATTTGGCACCAAAAAAAGGTTTTTTAGCAAGCCACCCCCCCCCCCTTCGGTAGACGAGGGTTAACATAAGCTATGACAAACAAGCTAACAAGCACGTACCCAGGAGGCGCTAGGGGTTCGCGTGTTCCTGTACTTAACTCTCTTCCTGCGAGTGAACTCGACACACGCATTCAGTTTTATTTGTTTTCAATTTGGGTTGGTTTTTTTTAAACATTTCAAAAAATATTTATTTTCATGGGTATATTCAAAGTCAACCTAAAATGCATTGAAATGTGTCCGGACCAAGCCCTAGCTGTTTTCTTTATTTTTTTTTTTATTTTGGTGGTTCTCCAAAAGCACTGCAACTATTTGACAAACCGTCTCAAATGTCACTGACTTATGTCATGTACACGGCGAGAGTTAAAGCTGCCATTTTGGACCAGTTTAACCCTCGTCTTACCAAGCCTTTTTTGTAACACGGTTTACCAAGGGGGGTGGTTACCACCCCCTCGAGAATTTTTTATAAAGCACTCGATGCTTATGATTTTGATACCAGTGGATAGCTATGGTGCTCCTCTTTCCATTGATACCAAAATAAGTACCAACATACCTAGTATGGCGTCACAATGACGTCATCAAGTCCGCGAGTCTGCAAAATTGGAATTTTCCATAGAAAATAGGCGAAAATCCAATTTTGCGCTAAAAAACGTAGGAATATCGGATTGTCATGCGGTTTTCAGCTCTAAATGATGGCAATTGGCTAGTTTTACATAAACAAAGAGATTTAGAGCCATACTGTGCATAATATTTTCAAAAATCCACCATAAAATATCCTTGGGTGGCAACCACCCCCCCCCCCCCTTACCCTTCGACTTTCACGGCATACCCTAACCCCGGTGAAGGTGCTACCTTCACATTTTTTTCGCTAAAATGACCGGAAAGGATGAGAAAACGATTACCTAGAAGCTTTTTACGATTTTTTTAGCGTTTTAGCGCACCGGAACTAAGTTCGGTAGGGGGGTGGTAAACCCACCGGGTTATAGCGTCATACAGTCGTGATTCTGACTTTTTGCATAGAAATTGCCAGTATTTTAACCTTTGTTCTCAGCTGCAGGTGAATTTCAAATACAATAATGCAACTTCGAACCCAAAATTGCTTACATCAAAAAAAAAGTGTTTAAGAGATATTTTAAGATTTGACTTTTTAAGACCGTTGCCCATGTACATATAAACATCATTATATACATAACGTATAACTGCATTTTTTGCTGAATCATGGAGCGGACCCATGCCTTGTTTTTAGGGAGAAATGGACCTTAGCTCTAACAAGAAAAAAAACATTACGCTACCTCACTTTTTGCAGTGATCGTCAGGTTGGTAGTCATTTTATCCGAAAAGGACGTTCGGGATTATTGTGAAACACTTTGTTCTATTAACTTTGCTTGAACAAAATATTAATATGTCTTGGAGGACGAATATTGAAAAAAGGTCTTCTATTCAAGCGAAAGTTGGAAAGCCTGTCCCGTACCCAGCCCTTAATCGGCGCCATAGCTATTACAACCTGAATATCATATTTCTTCATCAAAATACTTTTTCAAAGAGATTTTCAAGATCGATGCTTTACCAAACTTGAGATATTAATTCTTTTACGAACATACATATGTGCGTTATTCAAACAAATGTCAAAAACCAGACATTTAAAGGATTTGACCCTTACGAAAAAACATAAGTCTGAACTATTTTAAATTAGGGCATGCGGAGTAGGGGTCACGCTGATGTGGTGGTGGTGCACTCTAAGTTTCAGGGATTTAAAAATAATCAGCATGGAAACATGTTGAGCTTAGTCCGCAGTGGACTGACAAAAAGGCTGATGGATGATGATGATGATGATGATGAAAAACTAATCCTTAGCATTGAAGTTAGGGAGCAGTCAATGTTAGGATTAAAATAATATCTATTGCATAAAATTGAATTATATTAGATTGGAAATCAAATGTATTACGTTTGAATCTAAAGCAAATAGGATAGGATTTACAATCTATTTTGATTGGTCCCTAACTACAGTCCCAAAGAATTAACTTTTAAATCCATGAAATTTAGAGTATGGTGATGATGACCAGTGGTGGTGGTGGTGGTGGTAGTAATGGTGATAATGGTGGTAATGGTGGTGATGGTGGTGGTGATGGTGATGGTGTTGGTGGTGGTGGTGGTAACTTACAACAAGCATCTCTTCTATTCAGAAGGTTATCTAGTATGTCTCGAGACCAATTACTTCTGTTAGTTAATACTTCGGGATGATCAGTAAACCATAGGTCCTTATCATCTTCATCTATGGTTTGACATACTTTGGATGTCTTTGATGGTCGAACTATCCCCTGGCAGTAACAACGTTCACTTGAGCGTAGAGACCAGCGAAAGGTATTTGCTGAAGCATCCAGTCGTTTTTTAAGTATACACACATGGGTCTCTACCACATCCACATAGCATGCTACAAAGTAAAGATTTATTGTGTCAACAATAAAAAACGTATGTTCATTAGTCCAGAAAATAGTTTGATTGTTTCTAGGCAATATTGACCTACTGATTCCAAAAATCTTTATGATGCAACGTTGTCGTCTGTGAGCATTTTGAGATAAGAAAACGTGTGATTGCAAAGAGGTAAAATTTGTAAATGTTCCGTACGTCTTACGGGGTTAAAAGTGTATCGCATTGACATGTTCCTCTTTTTCTATGGATTAAAAAAAGAAATAGTTTGGTATATTTAGGACAATCACAGGTCGTCTTGTGGTAAAATTTTAGAATACACATATTCTTCACAAAATGAGGTAATTGGCGAATGTATATTTCCTGTATAACATTCCCATACAAACAATTTGAAACAGATTTTAAACAAATCGTTATCATTAGAAATATTTATCCCCATAATGACCTCGAACAGTTTTTTTGCTTGACATGCAAACACAAAAGGTTTTAGATATAGCAAACTAATCATTAGAACCTGATAACCCCCATTTAGCCCCCATATTAAATGTTTAGAAAATGTCACCCTGTTAATTTACCCCTTTTCCTATGTTCAAGGATGCCAAATTCCTAAGCCTCGGATAGAATGTCCTTTTGAATAGGTCTGGTCTTGATAGGGTATACATTACATTTGTACAGATCTGGTGTAAGATTGGATACCATTTAAAAAACAAAGTAAAGCCTTCTAAGTCATGTTTCGACATGCTTCTAAGTCATGTTTCGACAGTTACTTTGCAATCGGAAATGGTTTATAGACAACATAACGTTAAATTACCTGTAAAGGCCACCCAAAGGGTGGCCTTTAGTGTGAATCTCATCGACGAATTCTCTTCCTTAAACGTAATTCCTCCGTTTCCCCTCAAATTTATGAAAAAGAAGAGGGACCTTTTCACTGACAACGATAAAATGCTCCTGACGCCAAGGACTGTTTATAAAAGCGAGTTGTTTATCGAATAATATGCTTCGCGTATTTGTCATTGTATAGCTGTCACGCCCATTATTATAATTGCAAGTTTATATATACGAAGAGGTGGGTACAATAAAATGCTAATCATAAAAGAACACATGTTGCTGGTTTTGAGATGAATGGTTTTCTGACAGAGTAGATGAGAATTCTAATTAGTAAAGCATATAAGCACAACGTGCATGAATTATGTCATGTTGAAATGATTCGTACAAAACGTCGTTAGCCCTACAATTTTACAAGGTAAATGATAAATATAGCAGCTTTCTTCTGATAAAAAAATGACCACTTCCGGTAAAATCTGGAGTCCCTGGGAACGAGCTATAAGCGATCGGGCCATGGACCTTTAAATAAAAAGAATGTATATAAATTGCATCTGTTACAGAAAATAATCGCATATTAAGCTTCTTGATTAATATTTTGTTGATAATATGACGCGGATAAACGCGGATGTTCGCGCATTACGTGTGTTGATTTTGTATACGAACTTACAAAAGACGGGTACCAGCGTTGATTATTGCAACCGTGGCTTAATCTCATGTTTTAACAAATTAGTGTTTTAACACTTTTGCCCAAGGACGGGTTCCATGGGACCCAACATTTGATTTATTTGTGATTTATCTGTTACGCATTGAAAAATTTTCGGAGAGGTGTTTGCTATTTGTCCGATACTAATTAGCAAATGACCAATGTGTACTTAAATTCGTCATTTTTGTGCTTGACAAACTAATTCTAGTCATTTGGTGAGTCTAAAGTCGTCTTTAATTAGTCAATTAATTTGTCATTTGACAAATTAAAATTCGTCAGTCATCATTGTCATTTTTAATTTAAAGTGTAAATTTAGAGGTAATGAAAATATTTTGTAATCATGAAAACTAGTTTCAAATATTGGAAGTTATCTTCCAGCATAGCAAACATGTTTCCAGGATTGAAGTACATTATATGAATGAATAAAACAACTGATTTGCATGACTAATTTTTCAATAGTCAAATAAAACACTTTTTGACTAATTAATATTCTCAGTGGTTAGATATATACCTTGCGAGGCAATTAATCAATAATTAATAATAATTAAATCAAATACCACTTTATATGCGGATTATATAAACTTTACTAATTTTGTCATGACCTCGGGCTTAACCGGGTAAGTCAATGGGAAAGACCAAGGTGAATTTGAATTTACTGAGAAAAATAAAAGATGGTATAATTTTAGCTATATTGTGCTGTAATTATTTGAATTGGTTAGTATAGAGTATTGAATATGAATATTGCGTGCCGGTTAAGATATTTTTGCGTGTGACATGTTCCGTCGGAGGCTTTCCTTCGAGGCAATACTTGCTCCTGAAACTGGGAATCTTGCCTTAGGGTTCGAGTTCGAGGTACTTTTTGAGTTCGAGTTGACTTTCGAAAAATTGTACCCCGCATGTACTCCGCCATGATTGGCTTTGTATACGCATACCTCCACCCGATTGCTTGTTATTACTTGAGTGTGTATGGGCGACCCCGCTCTGCTCAATTTTGAGAAACTAATTGTTTCAAATTTTGCTAAGTGAAATATACGAAGTCCGTCTATCTATTCAAGCTATAGTGTGATTGCACAAGTTTATACGAAAAAATATCGATCTCCGGGACCCTAAATTTAAAAGCACTGTAAAGCGTATAGAAGGCCACGTTCATTAAACCAACGACACAAATGTGGCGGTTCTGTTGCATTCGCCCAAGCTGATTCTTTTTCAATTTTTCTGTCTTTTCTAAACATAAAGATGTCACATGTTTGGCGTCATTTTGGTTGCTGAAAGATTGCATAAGTGGCCTTGAGGTATACATTTAATAAGCACAATGCAGTAAGTGACATTCGACCATTTGCACAAAGTTTTGTTTTGTTCTGTCACTTGTTGCCATTTCATACAGATGAATATCTTATTATCAATCTCCTAAAAATTATGTTCACCATCAGCGGTGGATTTAAGGAGAAGGGTCCTGTCAGCAGCTTAAGGTGGAGCCCTTTAGTTTATGACGCAATGTCGCACTTTAGTGCAACTAGGGGGGTGTCTGAGGGCCCTGAGAGCAATATTTTAGGGTCCGTGTCAGCAGCTGCTGACTCTTAAATCCGCCACTGTTCCCATGCAATTCAAACCCTCGGCCGACCAAGGTATGTTACCACCCCCTACGAATGCTTGCCCTGAAGCCAAAACGCAAAAGAATAAAGGCTTATCTGCACATAAGTTCCAATCCTTAGCGTCAGTTTAGCGGAAAAAGGGAAGGTACCACCTTCAGGAGGTCAGGGTGGTCCCGTCAAAGTTGTCCCATACGTTAACTGTATCAATGCCAAAAAATGGGACTTTGTTACGTATGGTGCTACTATAAGTAAATACTGCAATATTTGTACTTTTTTTTTTTTTTAAATGTTTTTTACGTTTTTTATTATTTTTGAAATAAAGTATGCATTGCCAAATAAATACCATTTTGCTGAATGAATTGCGAAAATGGTCGAAATTCCCTTGGTTTTGGAGATTTGCTTACAAATATCCTTGCCCAATCTTGAGGAGGGCTATTGTCATTCGCACTCCCCCAACAAGCCTGTCGACAACCATAAGAACTACCGCCAATATCACTACTGTATGTGATCTCCTTCAACTCCTTGAGAGGATGATCCTGGCCCGCGCTGGAAGCCGCGTCGTCGAACCCCGTCTGTGTGACGAACAAGCAGAATTTCGCCGTGGCCGGAGCACTGTCCACCATTGTAAAACTCATCAATGAATTTGGGAAAGCTTTGAGAAGCGTCGTAAGGCAGCCGTCATCTTGGTGGACCTTACTGCATCATACTACAACCGTGTGGGCAATACCACCAGGGTATCGCACTCAAGCTTCTCAGGACAATCTCGGATCGTCATCTTGTACAGTTTGTTCATATGTAACAATGCTTGCAAACCTTAGCTTTATTCTCAAGACGGGCAGTTGATGGGCAGAGTAGTCGTCGCGTCGTCCGAGGAACGGAGTACCACAAGATCTAACTGGCTCCCATGCTGGTCGATTGTATATCAGCACTTTTACTTCAAACAAACATCTAGACAAAATGGCTATGCCGATGATCTTGCCCTTCTCCACTCGTACAGCAGCTGACAGGAGTACAAAGTTACACTTACTGCAGATTAGTGCCCTACTTGCAGCATATCTAAGACCTGTAGACTGAAGCTGATCGAAGCCAAGACCACGCTACTGCCTTCCTCTCACACCAAAGAGGCTCATCGCCACCTTCAAATCAACCTCGATGGACCGCCTCTGCCATACAATCCTACTACAGCAACCTATCTGGGAGTGAGTTTGACCGGCAATCGTAGATACTTACCGGCAGCACCCTAGTCCGTATGCGCCATGTTATCTTCGAGAAATAACCTCCTGTGCCGCTTGCTGGATCCTCACGGGGTGCCATCCCACCTACTCTACGCACACCGCCTTGGCTCTGGTCTACAGCGCTGCTGAATATGCGCCCATGGTGCAACCTCTCATCAACACGAAGAAGTGGACAGTACTCAACGAGAACCTTGAGAACCATTACCGGTTGCCGCGTCCTACTCCATCTGAGTTTCTTAACAGTGCTTTCAGGCATTGCACCTGCAGTGATCGGAGAGAACACCAACGCACAACTAGGAACAAGGCTCTTCTGACAACAAGCACCTGCTGCATAAACCTGCCAAAGGAATCACACCAGCTCGGCGGCATAGAGCCGTTGCTCTCGTCGACCTTTCTGTCCCGACAACCTCTCCAGCTCCCATTCAACATCTTTCAGACATGGAATACTGACTAGATCTTCAAGACCAGACCAACTCACTATTACAACAACACCTAAGACAGAACACCACCTGGTAGCAATCTTCCACGCAAAGAATGGGTCACTTAAACCGGATTCAACTTAAACCGGATTTCGCACAGGATCGGTTCGCGTCACAGCAATATGCCACCTATGGGGGTTGCGCGGCGGCAATCGCCCGCCCTGCCCAATGTTGTGGCTCTCCATCACAACCTGCGGATCACATTCTCAATGAGTACCTTTCGTCCACCTGTGACTAGACTTCTCAAACCCCAACAAATCAACAGTGAACTGGCTCCAACATTTACAACATAATTATCAGATGCTTGCCTCATACTCCAGAGAATAACCTTATAAATAAGCTCTGTGGTCTAGAGCGCGCGTGTGGTCTATCGGAAAAGCGCAGGACTTCGTGATCAATAGACGTGAAAATCGTGAGTTCAGCCCCACTATGGTCCACGTGTTTGTGTCCCTGGGCACGACACTTAGTCTCAATTGCCTCGTCCACCAAAGCGAACTCGGGGTAGCCGCTATGGGGAATATTACGATCTAACGGCTGATAGGCTTGTGCGCTTGTAAGGCATGTCTTCGAGCAGCCACCTAAATGAAGCGAAATGATCGTGACGATTTCTTGAAGGCGGCGTAATAATAATTGTGAGGCGCTGTGTGCTTTGTAGAGCGCCATATAAATGCTCCGTTATTATTATTATTATGTTATGACGTCGCCATGACGTCATATTGATAAAACTTGATATGTTTTCATTTTATATATTTGGGAAAGAAATGACATATGTAGCTGCACACTGATATCAAACAAGATGATGTTTGTCCCTTAATTAAGAAACAAAATCAGGGGGTAACCCCCCGGTCGTGAATGTAGTAGAAAAACCCTTGGTTGGACCAGGGTTAACCGTAACCAGTACTCTATAAATATTATATAAATTCGAATTTATAAATTCGTCTAAAAGACCCCTGGACGCCGCCATTAGAGCTTGTAGAAAGGAAGTCTGGAAGGTGACCTTTAGCACAGTAGGTGGCCTTCCTGTAGATTGCAATGAGAAGCTGGTAACTGTGATCAATTTTCAGTGCAAATTTTGTGCTTTTTACCATACCTCTCGATAACTTTTTGTACTCTGACGTTAAATATTTTTGTAATTTATTTCTTCACATTATATCAAATGATGGTATTTGTCAGCGGTATCGTATTTTGCACCACGTGTTTATATTAAATTTCATGGAATTGTTTGCAAACGTCCTATTCTTTAGTGTGCGTAGTGATGTATCATCCGGGTGTTTCTCACTGGGAGGTCTTGCAATGGCTGCGCCCAGGCCGAGAGTCGAATTTACAAATTCGAATTTATAAAACACTTGTACCTAACTGGTAACATGATCACCGAAGGCGGGGGAGGACACGACCTGCTGGATTTGGCCACTGGGGATTTCTAAACGGTAATCTGTGGAACTGCTGCGTGCATTTACTGTGGTAATCTGTCTTACAAAATCTCCTCTTACATCTTAGTTATATTATGATAATTTTGGAATAAATTATTGACTTCAAAATCCGTCGAGGTTAGTGCATTGACCTCGCTGCAAATAGGGTAATCTCCAATAACGGCCATTTAGATGTAAGTATATGCGTGACACGGCCTATCCTTTAGTCAAGTATGTGTGTATAACCGTTCAATCAGCGCAAGAGCGCCCTCCTACCGTTAAGTCTTTGAAAAAGACTAGCACTCGGGTTACGCCGGATGTTGATGCAGAGTTGAATTCGCTGTTGCTGTTAGGTTTGCATGTCCCCCCCAGGCGCGTTTTTAGGGCAAAGCCCTCGACGCATAACCCCCGCAGCCGCGCGCAAGTGGCTGTAAGCCTGCTAAAACTAACACGGGGATCCGTCTGCTCATTCAGTCCACGGTAAGGGTATTTAGCCGGCTGACTATGTTTTCAGTTTGTAGACTTATGGACCCATCTTTTTCACATTCATGCGGTGACAATTGAATTTTTTTTTTTTTTTTTTTTTCCGGGTGTTTCTCACTGGGAGGTCTTGCAATGGCTGCGCCCATGGCCGAGAGTCGAATTTATAAATTCGAATTTATAAAACACTTGTACCTAACTGGTAACATGATCACCGAAGGCGGGGGGAGGACACGACCTGCTGGATTTGGCCACTAGGGATTTCTAAACGGTAATCTGTGGAACTGCTGCGTGCATTTACTGTGGCAATCTGTCTTACAAAATCTCCTCTTACATCTTAGTAATATCATGATAATTTGGGAATAAATTATTGACTTCAAAATCCGTCGAGGTTAGTGCATTGACCTCGCTGCAAATAGTGTAATCTCCAATGACGGCCATTTAGATGTTAGTATATGCGTGACACGGCCTATCCTTTAGTCAAGTATGTGTGTATAACCGTTCAATAAGCGCAAGAGCGCCCTCCTACCGTTAAGTCTTTGAAAAAGACTAGTACTCGGGTTACGCCGGATGTTGATGCAGAGTTGAATTCGCTGTTGCTGTTGTTTTCATGTCCCCCCCAGCGCCGTTTTAGGGCAAGCCCTCGACGCATAACCCCCGCAGCCGCGGGCAAGTGGCTGTAAGCCTGCCTAAACCTAACCACTGGGGATCCGTCTGCTCATTCAGTCCAACCGGTGGGTAATGTTAGAGCCGCTGACTATGTTTTCATTTTGTAACTTATGGACCCATCTTTTTCACATTCATGCGGTGACATTGACGTATTAATTATTAAAGACAATATACAGATGTTGAATCTTAAAAGGAATTTTTATTATGGGAATTACAACAGCCACTTTTTTGGAAAAAATAAAGATTTGGATACGTCAACGGCATTGATTGGTTTTATTATTTTGGCTTTGCTCGGGGGACCCATTCAGGTAAAAATGACGTACGTAGCCCTACATGGAAAAAAACAACCGATTAAACATGATTTAGACAGAGTCGATTTATATATATTCGGTCGCCCCCGAAGAGCAAACTGATATCTTGATACCTGACACGTGACCTGGTACCTGACACGTGGCACCAAACTATTCATCTCGTTACCGTTTATAACTAAATACGGCAAAGCACAAGCATTCTGTATCTCTGTTTTCACGGCGTAATCGATCAGATGATGAGACTATACATGTGTTCTGTACAGGGCGGGTAGACAACGATCTGCTCGATTTGGGCAATTGGGGATTTCCAACGGTCAATTGTGAAACTGCTAACATGCTTTCTATGGTGCAGTCGTCGGTCCATTGACATTAAAAAATCAATCTCTTAATAAACCTTTGTTCAAGATCTTGTAATATCATGATAAATTAAGAAAAAAATATGAAGTTCACATCAATCATGCTTCTTTCACATTTACCCTGTGAACTCAAACTCAGAAACTATTTCCCCGCAAAAGTAATCTCTCTCAACTACTACCCTTGAACAATAAGCGGCCCGGCTACAGAGTAGGCTCTGTAGCCATGCGCACCGATCACTCTAATATCAAAACAGCCCATTATAATTATTTACCCCCAAAAACCATTTCACCTCCCTGGATGTAGCCTGGATGTAGCAGAGCGACGGCGTCTTTGCACAAGTAGGCATATACTGTGCAAGCATGATGTCAATCAAAGTATCGTGTGGTCACCGTATGGGGGATGTATCTTAAATTAATAGGCTTGTTCAAGGCTGGCTGAATCTGAATTATTCGCCAATCGAAAATTTAAAAAAGCAACAGTCATTGCCCAAACGGATTACTTGAAATCAGCTAGCTATTGTTAGTATCCGGGTCCCAATGAACTGTCTGCGGTTCTTCGTTTTAGCTCTGTCAGGCGCTGGTGAGCGTTCGTATGTGCAGACCTGAGTAATAATAGCTTCCCTTTTGCATCGAATATCCCTAACCCTGGTAGGCCATGCATGTTAGAAACAGAAATTGTATGATTATAATGTGTATCATCTACAGGAATTGTTATCCGGCCAATTGAATTACTAATCAGTGGTATCTAGTCTGCATGGCATGCCTGAGCGACACCGGGCTGTCTTCGACTGGGTAGGGCAAAACTCAAGAGGTTTTCCCGGTTTCCTGTTCCAGCTTGGGGTGATTAATTAAAGTGCGAGCGTCTTGCCACGAAGGCGTGCACGACTGGGGTCCAGGTGCCCGCCCTAGGGCCCCTCGTGGGTCCAGGCGGGGCCCCCGGAGCTCCTGGGTTTTGCCATCTTAGTTAAAAATGTAGTTTCAGAGGACAAATTTCACAATACGTTTTGAAGCTTACAGTGATCTTTCCTTTCCTTTTTCCTTCCTTCTCGTTCGTCTTCTCCTTTCTCTTCCCTTTTTTCATTTTTACCCTTTTTCCTTTTTTGACTTCTTCTCCCTCCCTTTCTCTTCCTCCCTTGTGTTTTTCTCTTCTCATTTCCCGCCTTTCGCGTCTTCCCTCTGCCCTTTCTTCTCTCTTTCCTCTGTAGCCTTTTCTCTTTTTCTCGCTTCATTTGTATCTTAATCTTTCCATTTCTGGCTTCCCTTAGATTAATACATGCAATATTGTCATTGTCTTTTTTATTTAAAAACTACAGAAGAAGATGTCAAGTGCAGAGTTGAGTTAAGCATGAATAAACGGTGCCACTTCAGTGTAGGCCCCTCTTTTTTAAAGATCAATCTTCCTTATTACCTTGAAACTGATTTGAATCATCGCAATGAATGCGATGAAGGGACCCATTTTCCATTTGGGATGATGAAATGGTGGTCTCATATATAGAAAACAATCGCCAGTTAAGTTCAAGATGGTTGGTAAGAAACCATCATCTAGCGTCTCAGCAGCAATAATGCAGTAAATTATCACACAGTTAATAAAGATTACAGCTTGTTCAAACGTTAACCGCAATTGTGTTTTTATTAGAATCAGAAAAGATTAACCCTTGAGCTTGGAAAAATTGGCCACAACATGTAATCTTGATCCCGCATAGAATATTTTCCTGACCTTTCCAAATCTTGTAACCCGTTCGAAAATTTGATAATTCCGTTCCTGCTACTAGTTGGATAGTCCCCTCACATATCTAGGTAATAACAGTTCAATCGCTTTAGAATGAATTGCCAAAACGCTTCATAGTTTGAAAATCAACTTTTGAGCAAGTGATAATTCACTCCTTGGTGTATCATGTGCCATCCACGAAGAGTTGATTTTTTTTTCATAGTTTTGAAAATCACTTTTGAGCAAGTGATAATTCAACATTGGAGTGATCACTGTAGGCAATCCACGACGAGTGAATTTTTACTCTTCTACAGAGAGTGGTGCTTTGCAATATTAATTCAACAAGCAAGTTTTTATTCTATGTTATATAATTCCTCAGGTGTATTACATAGTGACGGATGGTAAACAAAATACCCACTTTTTGTTTCTGATAAAATCGCGTTGAAAAACCGGTAACTCTAGAGGGCCGTACACATCCCCACATACATGAACACACTTCTTCGTATACAATTGACAATGAAGAAGCGCCGCTCATAGACCTCATTACTGGAATGTTACTGTCAATATTTGTGATACTGCTTGGGATATCTGCAATGTGTGTTCGACGTTCGAGAGACTTCTTTAGGATGCGCAATGATAATGAGAAAGTCCGGTATGGTCTCCGCTATCGGAAGCTGAAAACAAATTTAACTAGGCATCGATTGTGCTTTAAAAGCACGAGTAATCATGCGGTGGGCAATTTTTGCTGACCACTGATTGAACGTTTACCCTGGCCAATCTCTAGTGATTAGCCGCAAGTGATTTGTGGCACTAGCAGAATTTTATAGATATTCAAAGAATGGCCCCTTTAATTGGTCCACATGACCTTGCTCCCAATCTGGTCTACACCATCTGGGCCTTTGGGTCAGTGGTTCTCTGACCAATTCTAAGTGATTATAGCAATTAATTTGGTGTTGGCAGAACAACAAACAGGAGGGTAAGAGCGACATGCCCTGTCATACCCTCTGCGTGACCTTTGCCCCAGTCTGTGGAACCCTCACATTTGGGCCTTTGGTCCGCGGTTCTTCTGACAAGTCTAGTGATTTAGGCAATTTGATTTGTGGCAGAAACAACAAAAAGGAGGTTAGCGCGTGCAATGACCTGTAATACTGCGTTGACCTTTGACCGAAATATGTTTAAACACCCATTTAGGAACTTGGGTCAGCGGTTCTTCTGACCAATCTAGTGATTATAGTAATTAATTGTGTTTGCAACACAACAAAAAGGCGGGTAGAGCGAGATGACCTGTTATGAACCCCTGGCGACTTTGACCCCATCTGTAAAACACCCCATATGGGGATTGCGACAGCGGTTATTCTGACTAATACTGGTGATTATAGCAGTTGATTTGTGGCATAAACAGCCAAAAGGAGGGTTAGCGCGACATGACCTGTAATGACCCCTGCGTGACCTTTGACCCCAATCTGTGAACACCTCATATGGGCCGTTGGTCAGCTGGGATTCTTGGACCGAGTGAGTGTTATAGCAATTGATTTGTGGCAGAAACAGCAAAAAGGAGGGTAAGCGCGACTGACCTGTAATGACCCCTGCGTGACCTTTGACCCCAATTTGTCAGAACCCTGTGTGGCACTTGAGTCAGGGGTTATTCTGACGAAGTCTGGTTCCGATCAAGCCAACTGTATAACACTAGTAGCATATTGAAATATTAAGAGGGGTTAGAGAGACTGCCCCTTTTTGACCCTAAATGACTTTGGATTCAAAATCTGTGAACAGCCATATGAGCAAGGGCTTCTGGCAATCACTGTGACCGCATGAATAGATAGCACATGCCGAATGTGGGAGAAGTGGGGAAAAGGGTGTTAGCGGGACAATGACCGCTATTGACCCTACGTGACCCCTATGGTCCAAACTGTTAACAGCCTATATGAACCTTGGGTCGGGGGTTCTTGTGGCCAATTTTAGATGCTATCTGACCAAGCCTCTGACACTAGTAGCATTTTGTAGAAGGTACAAAGAAAGAAAAGATAATCGAGAGAAGACCGTATATCATGCGGCTGCACCGCATGATATAATAAGACTTTCCGTTGGTGAGTGTTGGTGTTGTTTTTGTGTTAGTAACGTTGCGCCATGAGTCAATCCGGAAATTGAGGGTGAAAAGGTACTCTAAATAATCATAGATTATGCGCGATATAATGTGAGTAGTGAGATGTACTATCTGCGTCGGTATTACTTAGATCATTCCTGATCCCACAGTGTCATCATTGCAAGGTGACATTTATTTTTACTAAGGTGACATTGCAAATATGCATGGCTATTTTCCGGTGTGCAGGAGATATGGTCCGCCGGTTTCACAGTCCGGGAACAACAATGGTGAACAATAGGGCAATCGATTCAGTTGATCTTCACGCAACATTAGTTTCCCTCTTTATTCCGTTGTTGTCTATGGAGCCCGGACTGTGGTTCCTGCCGGACCATATCTCCTTTCACACCGGCAGTGGAACCAAGTTTGAATTGGGAAATGCAATGGGAGTATTGATTGCTCTCATAATTATATGCGCGGAACCGTGTTTTGATTAACAAAGGTCAGTTGCGGCGCGGTCAAGCATGGTTTGCATGACACGTACAATGTACCACAGATTTATTGCATTCGGTTGTGTGTATATTGCAACGTGGTGCATTTGAACTTAAGTCAGTCAGGAATGTACTACACAATTGCCGTCGGTGACTTGCGTCGGTGACTAGTCACTAGAATCTTTTATAAAGGCTTCAATAGAGAGGTTTGTTTGTGCATAGGATTCAAACAATCAAATCCGATTAAGAAACGAAACAACTGGAAATTTATTTGTTTGTTTGTTAGTTGAGAGTGAGGGCCGGGGACCCAGACTAGGACAAAAATATCGAGCATAATTAATGAGCATTTATATAGCGTGCCGTGTGCAAGACAACTCCCGATCGGTCCAACAGTCAAAATTTCTAACGGTTGAATCTATGCATAATGAAATCGCCGCAAGCTTATTACATACCTGGGCAAGTCAAATATGGTAGGAGTGTAGAGGTTAAACTTTCAGGGTTTTGCCATAAAAGTGTCCGCTTATGATAAAATGTTTAGAGAGATAGAAGGGAACAAAGGTTCAAAATGTTACTAGCCAAACTGTAGCGATCAAAGCCCAAAGAGAGAGAAAAACTGGATACGGAACGATGCGTAATCCTCCGAAGCTTCACTCATAATTCTGATTTTGACGGGGAAAGTGGCCATCAATGATAGTTTATTTGCTACACCAATCCTTACGATTGCGCATGTGGGGAAATGTTTGCAGCTTCTGCACATGCAATACAAATTTTCAATGATTCAACAACTTGGCTGTTTCTCAAATATTCAGACGTCACGCAACGTCATTTAATGAGCAGCCCTCTATCGATACGGGCTGGGAAATTTTGTAAGTGCAGCAATACGGAGTGCAACCACAAACCAATTTGAGTGCTGTGATATGGGTCGGTCACGGCTGTTCCCATGACTCACGTATGACCTCATCCTCGTCCGTTATTCAAACAGTGGAGTCCGGTTTCTTCAGCTCCATTCCTTGACAATATAAATTTAGAAATTTTCGTCAAACCCGTTCACGTGTTTAAACATGATGATGTCTATAGCAAGCTAAGGTCATAACGTATTGCTCACAACACGTTGCTTTCGAAAAACAACGTGTTGCCAATCAGAAAAAAAAAACGCGTTGCTTTCCAACAGTACTTTAGCAACGTGTTGCTGTCATATTACGCGTTGCTAATAAAATCTTGCATTTCCTAAGTAAGTAAATATAGCTTCTTCAGAATGAATTCTGAGCCGAAGTGTTTGATTGTTGAAGCTTTTATATATTTGTTACCAAACCCGCACTGCCACACACTAAATCGTGTATCTTATCATCTGTCTTCTTGTTCTCTGTCCACAATGAGTGTTTGAATAGGTATGATAGTTACAAACTGTGGCCATATATCTCTGTTTCTTTTGTACGTAGTTGTTTTGTAAAATGCAAGTAATATTGGTATACGATTGAAAAAAATGGATACATTTTATATATTTTAGCTTTTATATTTTAGAATGGGAGGGCCCTATATGCATGATTCTAGCAGAATCTATGACGAAGCGAAACTCAATTCAATGCACGCGAGGATCAAGCAAATGATTCAACCCGAATATAAATATAATTACGATCGCTTGAAACTCTGAAATAAAGACTGAAATAATTAGCGCTCGTTCACTGGTATTCACATTAACACAGTCCTCTGTCCAGTCTGCCGTGGAAGCATATTGGAATGACTTTCTACATACCGAGGCTTCTACTAAGAATTCGCTCAAAAATTTCAACTACGAAGACTGCCATATTGGAAACACTCATCCACTATGGAGCACACTGAACCAAGCACTTGGGATATGCAGAAATTAAGCCAACATCACGGCTAGAATCCTAACTGGTATATTAAGAAACATATACCCTACAAGGAAATAGAGCCAAGTTCAACCAATTTAAAGTTGATTGCACTTGCAAATTATGTGATGAAGGCAGCGAGAATAGAGAGCACTTTCTTGTTACGTGCCCAACTCTGAATACACATAGAGCACAAATTATTGAGGCAACTTAAAGATACCATTGTTGGAGAACATGGTGTTGATATATGGCGCCGTTTGGAAAATAATCCATCTGAACTCACTCAGGTTGGTTTTCCAATACTCAATACCTCGATTATTGAACCTTTTTGAGTGATCTTGTGTTACAAGTTACATACAGCCAGATTACGCATGCTGACAAAACTTATAACTAGTCTTACCTAGTTTGAATTATACTTACAGACCTTTACATCTGACTACATGTGTTGCTTACTGTGTCTGCCAACTGTGACTACCGAATGTATGCCAACTCCAACTGGTGTAATAGCTACCGTGATGGGGCCTACTAATTGTGACTGCCAAATATGTCTGCTAAATGTGACTTCCAAATATGTCTGCCAACTGTAACTGCCGAATATGTCTGCCAACTGTAACTGCCGAATATGTCTGCCAACTGTGACTACCAAATTATTTACACGCATGCTTACTATAACTGGCCAATCTGTCTTATACCGTAGACTTATGGTAACAAAAGTCCATCTTGACTATATACATTTTTGAGATATCCATGTACATCCTGGATGGTGCTCCTGTGAAAAGGAGGGAACTACTATTACTACTACTACTGTGGCCCAGTGGTATTTCTCACGCCTATAAAGCGAGAGGTCCGGGTTTGAGACCGTGTATTTTTCGTCTTTATTTAGTTTCCGTGTCGCCAGTTTTGCTCCGAGCTCTATAATATTTTAGCTTTAATATAGCTGATACGATTCCCACCTACTAAGTTTTTAATATATTATCAATGAAGGTTTAACATTTTTATGGGATCAATATTTCTGATTATACAATGTCTCGAAATGGTAGACTTGAGTAACTTTGCAGATGACCAGCATGTTTGATCAACCAATTACTTCCAGTATCAGTATGTACAAGTGGAACCACATCAATGTTCAGAGAGATTAAGACTGGAAGGGTGTTAAATGTTGCACATGATGAAAGTACAAAATATTTCATAACTTAGAATATTATATCCTGCGATTAAATGATTAAGAAGTAATTAAAATGTGGGTGACTCGATCGACAGCCTCTTGGCTCCACTTTACTCCATTAAAAGAGATATTTTGATATCAGAAGAAAGCTTATATTTTTCCTCATTACCCCAGTGAAGTTTTAGGTTTAGGAAATGTTTCTTTTTGTTTTTTAAGAATAAAGACCTCTCCAAATGTGGCAAACGTGATTTCCTTGCTGAAGGACATTTCTTACATCGTTGAGTAAACATTAAAAGAGACAATTCACTGGCAAACACCATGCACTGAGACTGAAGTCCTACGCCTGGGATGTCGGTCATGAAACATAGCCGTGTATATACATTGCCATGACCCAGACAATTCAGGCAATTGTATATTGAACCTCTTGACCCAGACAACATATATTTCGACACTAATTCGCTATAGCATATCTATTACTTTTAAAATGGCGGCCATTTTGGAAATTGTTGGTTTCTGCAAATTGCCATCACTTTTAATGTTGTCATCATGTACTTTCGTGAACTATACAACCCAATGATCGATTTTACCTATGTTTGCAAATGGTATTATTCCGCCCCTGCTGGTACAAATCTAAGGCCCTTTTTCACCTAATGCTGCAGCACTATAAGGGACAGAAGGCCCACGTTTGTAAAAGATACAATTTAAATCAGGCGGCGTTTTAAAAATAATTGGATGTCAGTTGTCGTTGAAATCTTTTATCGGTGTATTAATCTCATTTACCACGTTTACTCTATTCATTTTTGTCAAAACAATAGATTGAGCATTAAACGATAGCATAATTTATATCCTCCCCATGTTATCTCCAATTATTCAGGGTTTAGAAAACGACTTCCACGTCGCTGCATCCTGACGGCGTCAAGGAATGGTAGCTGGAACGACCCAATGTAGACGTAGACGTCGGCGTTTGGATGCCCAATGACCAATCTTGCATATAAACCGTGACCGTGTAGACAAGGCTATTTGGTACAGTACTGAACTAATGATGCGTGCAGCACACAGTGGCGCACACAATAAAAGACCCCCAAAAAAGTAACGCAGCATGTCTAAATACTCCCATAGGTTAAAAACCATTGGTCTTTGCATAAAAACATAAAATTATATCAATAGTTCGTTTTCTTCCGCAAATTGTGATACCCTTCTTGCCCCATTGCGATCAATATCGCCAACACAATACCCATTATAAGAAAATCTCTCCCTTTTTAAAAGTTGCAATAAAAGGTATAGCAATATTGATTGCCATTCAATGAAAGACCGCATTCTTCCCGTGAAGTGTGTGTCACTTAATGCATGGCTTGATGCATGGTTGTGTATTGTAACCTTGTAATAATGTCTTCAGTTGCAACTTTCAAAATGTGACACATTTTCGTAAAATGGACATTGTGTTGGCGATATTGATCACAATGGAGCAAGAGATTGTCAAAATTTGCAGAACAAAACAGACTATTGATATCATTTCATGTTTTTGTGCATAGACCAATGGTTTGTAACTTATGGGGGTATTTAGACATGCTGCGTTACTTTTTTGGGGGTCTTTATGTTCCGTGGGACTCTCCACCAAAAGGACACTCTCTCGTGTTGGTTGAACCATTTTGTGACCCGAGTGACCACGATGAATTTAACAGTCTTAGGGAATAAAGCACAGCACCCGACAACATCCCGCTGAGCTATTGTTATGAGTGTCATTGTTCAAATAGGAGTCTCTTCAACAGACTTTAGTAGGCGTCTGTGGAAATTTGATATTCGGGTTTAATTATAAGGTTTTAAAACAAAAATATGTGACCGGTTAGAAGTTTTTCTGTTGAACGGTTTCGGGTGGTATAAAAGGGACCATTTTAGACAAAAACATTTCTACACGGTCATCGATTTTTCTTGGGAAATGCGAAGTAAATGTCCGTGTTTTGAAATGGCAGCAGTGCGTGACCTGATGTTGGTGTAATCCATGCACAGCGGGAGTTTGCTGGCTGCTGTGGGAATAAAATGTAACATCACATGCATTTCCCCCCAAGGTTGCTGAATTCATCAGGATCACTATGTCACAAATTACCCAACTAGCCCATGGCTAGCTAATAACGCATCTCAAGTACAAAATGTTTGAGTGATTAAAGTGTCTTAAAAGATGTATTTGTGGTCTAAAAGGAAGAATATCTGCTGTAACAAGATCGCTTTATTAGCGGAGTCATGCATTGGTGACGTTGCTCAGCATTGGTGACGTTGTATGATTTGAAAAGTCAATAGACAAAAACAAAAACAGGTGTCTGTGGAATGTCTAGGGTACTCCTGGTCGTTATATAGGCTTATATAGTGTGTGAAGTAGAAAATCACTAACGATCGCTTAAAAACTGGGAAGAATTCTTGAACCGGATACAACTGAAAAGGTTTGATTGTTTCATTCATTGGCTACTTCCTTCAAGACACACTATTTACTACAATACCCCATAATTTCTATTTTTACGTGGGCCAATCAAAATGGCTGCAATCATACGGAAGGTATTATAAAGTTTTACTTTGTTATCAGTAATAGAGTGCCATTTTTCTGAATGAAAGACATTCATTTAAAAACTGTATTTATAATAGGTTGAAGCATAGATTATATTAGCCTGGCATTTCGCTTTATAAATATGTAGACAGCTGAAAGGGGCCCGTGAAACGTGATATTTAAGTTCCGCAAACGGTGCCTTATGGAGGAGGTCCTAGAAAAAGATTATATAGGGGTCAAATTTTCAAGTTGCTCCGACTTTGATTTTTAAAAATGGTGCAAATTAATGTTTGGAGCTCATAGCATTACAATAAGGAATTAGTCCACTCAATCTACGGTATGACCTGGACAAAATTGCTACAGAAGGTTTTCTTGCTGTAACTTGCTATACAACCTCCCAAATAACATATCAAAAAGGTAGAAAAAAGGAAGTATTGCAAGACATGCTAATTTGCATAAAACCTATGTGCCATTTTTGCCTATATTTTGTTTATTATACAAGATATTAAAAGGAGAAGACCCGATTTAAGTATATACATTTTTCATCTTGATGGAATGGCCTTCACATCCAAACCCCTCCTGTAAAATTTTGCGCCGATATTTCAACCCTTTTTCATGTGAGAGCTAAAAACATGATTTTCTTAACCCTATAGACATGATAGACATATCGGTTGACCAAAATGGGATACATTTTCGCTCATTACTTCCAAACCAAATATCCTTAAGCCCTAGGATTTCACACTGTGAAATTCACAGGGTAAATGGGAAAAATAGAAGCTTTCTTCAGATACCAAAATGTTAACCACTTCCGTTAAAATCCAGGATTACGGGACGATGTTATTAGCGATCGGGCCGCCGTCCTTTGACACTTGAGTCTTTCTTACTAGCTCTTACTGTCGGCAACATAGGACCCGAGGTACTTGAAGTGTAACATCTTTGAGTTGGGTACCTTGTGTAGTGCAAATAGGTTGAAGATGCCATCTTGGATTTCTCAAAATGCCCAAGGATGCCCAGGTGGCACCCGGCAGATTCCTATTCTACACACCCTGGTCTATCATTTTCAGCAAAACAAAATGTGTATATACTCAACTTTACGGTCACGCCATAATTTAGACCATATCTCTCCGACTATTAGCACCTCTTCCATCAGCGGGTGGAATGAACACATCGGATTGACTCGTGGTATATGGAAATACAATAAACTTGATCTCGTAAAAGGCCGAAGTAATACTATATTTGGTATAAGTTTAACATCATTTTGGTACCACGATAAAGCGTTGGACACCAATTATTTTTTTGCACACGGGAACCCATACATCTTATCAACAGTTTGCCAATGTTCGGTTTGCCAGAATCTGTCGGAAACGGTCAGGTCCACGATTTGTTTGGGGACACAACGCGACATGTTAAAATTTAATACAGTTTTAAAACAACTGTTATCACATAATATGCTAGACAAAGAAAAAACTACCGATTTAATTCTTGACTCATTTAGCACATCTAATATTTGTAGCAGGTCCACTTAAAATGGTTTAAATTTAAAGGTCCATGGCCCGATCGCTAATAGCCTCGTCCCCAGAATCCCCATATTTGACCGGAAGTGGTCAACATTTTGGTATCAGAAGAATGCTACTATTTTGCTTATTTACCCTCTGAAATCTTAAGGCCAAAGGATGTTTGGTTTAAAGTTATGAGCGAAAATGTGCCCCAATTTTATCGACCAATATTAATATTACACAGTACTCTATGGGGCTTACAAAATCACGTTTTTAGCTCTCGCATCAAAACGGATTGAAATATCCATTCGGCGCGAAACTTTACAGATGGGGTTTTGGAGTGAAGGCCAATCTATCAAGATGAAAATTTCATATCCTTAAATCGGGCCATCCCCCTTTAAGCTTTCATTTCGGAAAACTTCGCAAAGATTCGGCACTGGCACTTAGCTTGGGACTTACGCGCTAAGAAATCATGACCTTTGCAGGCACAAAGCGTAACCTGCTGTCTGACTGCGGCATTATTGTTATATGGCGTTGAAAATGAAACACATTTTCTTCCATGCGAAACTTACTGGATTTAAATAAAAATAACTCAAAGATGTGCACTTTCATTAATAGATTTTTCTTTAAAACTGATATACATAAATAATATATAATTTAGCTTTCAATTTGCTCCGATTTGGATTTTTAAAAATGGTGCAAATTAATGTTTGGAGCTCATCGCATTAAAATAAGGAATAGTTCTGAGTGTCGTGAATGCTTATTTACCAAAGTACGGGGAAACCAAGGTCAAGATACTCACGCACTCTCAAAAAAACGATTTCGACCTGCCCGGTAAAGCGTGGAAATTGAAAACCCTTAATGTGAATTTTATTGTCATCTCCGCAATTATATAATGGCGTTGAAGTGAAACACATTTTCAACCATGCTAAACTTAATGATTTACAAAAAAAAATTAACTAAACAATGGGCCACTTTCATTAATCGATTTTCTTTAAAACTGATATACAATACAAATCAATATAGAGTTTTAGCTTGTTGGGGAGCAAGAATCATCAGAAAAAATTTTATAGTTCGATGTATG
Source organism: Ophioderma brevispina (assembly GCA_023653785.1). NCBI lineage: Eukaryota > Metazoa > Echinodermata > Ophiuroidea > Amphilepidida > Ophiodermatidae > Ophioderma > Ophioderma brevispina. The sequence continues at coordinate 71,576 of JAMKCH010080235.1, forward strand.
TCTCGAAGAAGTAAGTGAAGAGAAAGCATTTTAAGCTATTCATGGATGATTTTATTTTTCGGTAAGTTTGTTTGTTTTTATGTGTGTGTGCGTGCATGTACGTGGGTGTGTGTGTGTGTGTGTGTGTTGTGTGTGGTGAACGTTCCAGGCATACATGGTGGGCGTATTTGCAGTATAACGCTACATTGTGGGCGTAATTGCATAGTGGGGGTACCCCCCACAATGAAGTGTTTTAAACAGTCTAAATTAACATTCGTGAGTGTAAAAAAAATAAAAATACCCACCACAGATGATTTTCGTTGTTTTTTGTGTGTTGTTGGTTAAGTGCCCCTACCCCAGAGAGACACACTATTGCAATGACCCCAATACCCCACAATGCATTTATTTTTTTTATTGTTTTCTTGTTTTTTGGTTTTTGTGAATTTTATACCCCTACAATGCACAACCACGAATACCCCACAATGTAGTCTGTGTCGGTGTGGGTGTGTGTGTATGGGTGTGAGCGTGGGTGTGTGTGTGTGTGGTGTATGTTGGGGTGTGGTGTTGTTGTTGTGTGGGTGGGTGTGTGACACACTGTGTATGAGGAGTTAAGTGGCCTTATCTCTCGCCTTTCACCAATGCGGCCGGGTGTTCAATCCCCTGCGGAGCCTGAGTTGTTACGTGAATTTGCCCGATTATACCCGTCCTCGCAAGTTTTCTCCGGAATCTTCCGCCTCTAAAATCTAAAATCGACTTCTTCCCATAAAACTTCCTTGTCGTTTCTGGATTTACTCGTTGTTATAGCAGCCTGAGGCGCTCCACAGCTGTGCCATGAGCACTTCGATGGATTTGTCGCGCCGTTATACGAATTCATATATTATATATTATATATATTATTAAGTCAATTATGCTTTAAGCAATTTGACTTTTCCTGGAGCAAAATAATTTTGAAAAATAGTTTAAGTCAAATATGCTCCAGGAGTCATATTTAGAATCATTTGAATATGCTCCTGGAACTATTTTGAATGCACAAGCTCCAGGAGCATACGCAAATAGTTCCTGGAACAGTGAGAAATATTCTAAGTCAAAGACTGCTCCAGAAGCATATTTGCAATGTCTTCTGGAGCATGTGCATTCAACTTTGACTTATATTTCTCATGGAGCAAAATTTCAACCAAAATCTCATAGAAGCGTGAACCATTTTTTTTAGCCTGCATGCTGAGCAAGATCCCCACCGTGACAGGTTTTCACTTCACCCGTGTTATCCTTCAATTACTTGCAAAAAGACCTCAGTGCCAGCCAAGCACATGCAGTGAGAAAAATACCCCCAATTCCTTTAATTAACTCTCGTCCAAAGAGTCGCCTTCTTTCCAACCATTTCCCCCATTATGACTCGTATACAAAGCGATGCACTACACGAAGCCATCTCGCGCACGTGCGCAATTACTTTTGAAGTGACCATTAACACAGAGGCGTTTGCATGTCGGTGGTACGATCTAAATTTCGCTCTTTTCTGATATTCCTTGACATGCTCCTTCACGAGAATTTTTTTGCAGAATATTAAACTACCATTTTACATATTAGCTATTCAGAAGTGAAAGATCGTCAAACTACCGACATTTTCCTGCCTTAAATCTAACGAAAAACATTTGAAACGTAACCAAACAGTCGCTTTAAATCACTAAGATGAAAGTAACGTTGGTTAGAAAATTCCACTTCCGGTAATTTTATCGAGACATTTCTAGAAAAGTGCGCCCTTTTTTTTTTAAATTTTTGCATATTTTAGAATGCTTACGGATTTAATTTATCTTACTGAGATTAATACGCTTAAACGGTGTCTTTATGTATAGCCCTAACTAACCATGCCTGAGAGATGACAACACGACGGCCTAATTAGGAAATAGTGATGTCGCAAATCTTATAAATTTTTTTACGTAATTAATAACTTTACGAGGATCTTATTTTTGAGTTTCAACTCAATCCAATCATGTCCAGGGATTGACGTTTTCACCCCTATAACGTCACCCCTGGTCACGGATAGGGTCGACTGTACTTGTTCTGTATTTTAATACGGTGTCACGAAAGTTATTCCCGACAAAATTATTGATATTTGACCTTTGACTTAACTTTACATTTGGGGGTTGAGGCTATCATAGACCTTTTCTACCATTAATGTTACATCACTGTAGTACATGTAATAACGGGCTTTACCTGTCTTCTTTAGGCTGAGGGGCAAACAATACTCCAAGTCTTTTAAAATACGCGAAAATAGACCACTGTTAACATATTAAAATACATATAAAATTACACGTATATTAAATACAAAGATACAATTAAAATACAGCCTTAACTGCATAAGGGGGTTTGGCACTTCCGTTAGTGCATAACGGGGGGGGGGGGGGCCTAGGGACCCCCTATATAACCACTTTCCTAAAGGACTTGTTAGATAAATCCCCACATGTTTTTTTTTAGAAGGCTTCAAAGACATCACAATAAAGAAATAAAAACTAAGAAAGTTGTTCATAAAAAATTAGGGGCAAAACATTGATTTTAATTTCGCGTCAAATGTGCGAAAAAAAGACACTAATTTGTTTCTGCATTTTCTACGGCATGCTTCCCCTAGACTTGTGTTGCTGATTGCATTAATTGGGTGAAGAATGAACTATAATTACCATATTAAGCCAAACATAAATGTCTCATGCCATTTTATATTTTTTTAGGGTTACTTTGATATTTACCATAGGTTCCTACAGAATCGCTACAGATGTATATAAAATATAATGGCTCCAATGGCCTACTATACATTGCAAGATTTTTTTTAATTAATTATTTACTTTTGTTTAGTCACTAGGTGTTTGCATTATGAAATTCAGACTCACAGTAACTCTAATAAGATTTTTCATTTTGTCATGGGCACTTCCGTTAGTGCATAAGGGGGTGGGTGCTCATTAGACACAGTTAGTTTATCCACATTACTGTACAGTAAAAACATGTTTTTTAGCCATGTTATTGTAATTAAATAATGAAGCTTAGGGTTTTACCACCAATAACGCAAAAACGACGCCTATGTATTTGATTTTCTTTTTTTTTTGCACCAATGGCAAGCGCAACTAACAGTTAGACAAATACAAAAAATATAAACCAAATATATTGCAGCGTTAAAAATCGCCGGCTGAAAAACTAAAGTTGGGTACCTAGGAACCCCCCCCCCCCTTATGCAGTAAGTATTAAAGACACATAAAACGTGTATATTTACCAAAGTATAATATTACAATATTTTTTTTTAATTCCCAGCTTAGTCTGGGAGAGGAGATTTTGGAGTGGTTGGGAGATTGTTGAATGCTGAAGCCCACTGAAAGTAATTTCTGCCATCAGAGTGTTTGCGACAAGGAGCAATACCAAATTACCAGGTGGTACCAGCCCATTTCCAGAATTATGATGTTAGAAAATTGAAATATGCACCACTTTGGAGGTAAACTTTCCAGTGAGGAGCTTTTATAAATGTTAATGTTTGAGGTGAGTCAGCGACTTTCACAGAGATGTTCCCACCCCAGTCTTTGAAGTAACACAATCAGTTGTACAACTGACGGGATACCTAGAATAACCTTGCCTGTAGTATGTTTATATTAAGTTAAGACAAGAATTTAGTGCTGGCATTTCCTCACACGACATCACAATAATCAAAGTGAGGATAATTAAAGATTTTACACAAATGACAGTGTTTTGTAGGCAATACATTCCTTACCCTTCTTAGGAGACCAATACGCTTGTTTGACTTTGGAGACCACTTTGTCAATATTAAACTCCAATGTAAGAATGGGTCGATCCAACAACCGGTATTTAAATAGTCAATTCTTATTGACTCGACACCAATTTGAGCTTATCTTGAGTACAGCATTTTTTTTTTTGATGATTCCAAAATCAGGGATTTGGTTTGTTACATTGGAGTGGAGATATTGATCTATGAGCCACCTTGCAAAATTGTGTATTCAGGCACTGACCTCGTAACACATGGATAGTCGGGCTGCCGCACAGTTTGAATAGTCGGTCCGATTGTAAAAACATCAGGAGTTGTTTTTTTTTTACCTGACATATGACGAATAATGCATACACCTCTGGTACACATATTCCACACAGATTTCTATTATTTGACAAGGTGGTAAAATGCAATTGTTTCCCAACATATTGTCAAGGTAAAAACGCAACTTCCCTGTTTCAATCGGCGACTCATACCCGCTATCCATGTGGTGAGGTCGGATTTCAAGATTCTGTTAAATAGGCAGTATCATCTGCGATAGATTTAAGACCGTTGCACTCCTATACTTAACAGCTTATTAATAAGCCCTTCGTGGTTTACCATATTCGAAGGCTCTTTTTATAGGTCAAGTACGCACAACAGGCCAAACAAGTCCTTTGATCATGCTCAATACAGTTGTACACCGAGTGGGACATTTTTTATCAAAAACTTTCATGCAAGCCGGTATACAGAGATAGGTCTGTATTTATCTGGTGTCAATTGTCCCCTTCCTTATAAATAGGCGAGACGGGCTTACCTTCCATGTCCGATTGAACTATGGCGAGAAGAAGACTCGATTATATAGACCAAAGTCCTGAGCCGGTGATCCGTGAACCGGATCTTGGAGGAGCTTATGGCTGATGTTATCAAGCCTGTGGCCTTACCTCCATCAAGACTACTACATCAAGACTATTTGATACCTCCTCGGCAGTAATTCTAGTGAGTGAACTGGCCCTCCCCTGGTATTTTTATATTTCCATCGACAAGTTCTTGTCATGGAATGGCATTGGCACGTTTTAGTATTTCGCAAAGAAATTATTAACTCATTGGCAACACCAACGCCATCATTAATCACCTTATCATTAACCTTGACACTGTGGATGGGAGTATGTTTTGACTACCGGGAAACAATAGTTTTTACCGGTTTTTCCATGATTTCCGATAGTCTGTGCCAGCAACTCTAATTGAACTTTCCCGCTTCCCGCTTCAATTTCGTAGCCAAGTTACCAATTTGATGTTATTTTTTTAGCATTTTTTTGGAAATGACGCAGTGACCCCATAATGACCTTTGACCCCGATATATAAAAAAACTCATATACACCCGGAAAATGCATTGTTCCAGTGCCAAATAACAATATCTATGCTTAGTTCTGGAGATGAAAATTCTTTTTTTTAAAGCTAAACCAGGAATGAGCTATAAATGACCTTTCACCCAAATAAAAACTCACAATGTTTACATTTTTGAGAACAACTTTATTGTATTTTAATATTTAGTTTTTGCTCGGCATATGACCCATTAAATGACCTTTGACTCCAAAGCTGTGGACAACCAAAAGACCCCGGTTGGTAACAATGCATGTGCGCTAGCAACGTCAATTTTTAAGGACAGCCGGTTTTTTTAATATTTCCAAATATGTTGGCTTTCCGACCGGAAATGACCCCTTAATGACCTTTGACTCCTTATCCCTGAACACCTATATGAACCATATGACAGTATTTTTTTCTGAAAATTAAATGGTGTAAATCCTTTAATCCTGTAGAAGATATATTACCAATTATATTACATATTTGACACTGTGGTCCAGGTCAACAGTCAGATGGGTCCAATTCGTATGGAACCTGCGGGTATGGTCTAGCATTACTGTGGTAAAGTTTGTTCACAATATGCGCCAAACCATTGACTGAGCTAGATGCAGTTAAAGGGTTGCTAGAAAAAAGAGGAGGCGGAAGAAGAAGAAGAAGTTTTTTATTTCACTTTTGTACTTTTTTGTCAACAACTTTCGAGATGTGGTTCTCGGTAGTGTTCTACAACCAATCAGAGTGCACGTTTAGAGAAACTTGTATTCCTCATCAATCTCATCAAACTTTGGGGAAAACGTCTTTGCTTTCGAAATCCACCAATTGTAGGGAAACTGGTCAAAAAATTCAAAATGGCGGATATAAAATAAATGGTCAGGGCCGAACCTTTTGATACATTACAAAGGCTCGCGGTGGATTTCAATTCAATGTTGATATAATTTGTCGGTAATGCTTTGTGATTTTGAACTGAGGAATGCATCTAAAAAAAGGTGTTTAATAAAAGCGTGTCCGATATTGTAATACCCATTCAGCTGCATATGTCGGGTGAATTAGCTTATAGCTCAGTGACGTCACTGAACCGAAGTTAAAAACACTGGTCAGCTAATTTCAAGAAGTTGTGCACTTATGACTGACGAAAGTAACCAATATAAGCATCACATCTTGCCCTCAGTTGTTAGTGATTTGAAATAGTGTATTCTTAATTTGTTCTACTTTCTAATTTCTGCTCTTTTTTGCAAAATCTCTCCAGCTAAAGCAGATTAAATTTTTATTTATTTAATTATTCTCCTCTAATTAAACTTTCGGCATTTTTTGCACTCTCTCATGAAGACAGCTAAACTATTTAAATTTTTTTTATAATATAATAATAATAATAATTGTGAAAGGGAATTGTTCATTCATATGCATTAAAGTAATTTTTTGGCTTTAATTTCGTTCTTAATTATGCAAGAATATGCAATTTATGCAAATTTATTCGAACTCGATATTTGTCAGCCCAACGTACAAGTCATTATGAATATGATGTTATTTTTTTTTAGTTTGTAAGTTTTAAGTTAAGTTAGGTTCTTATTTATTAGTAGTAGTATTAATTATGAATAATATTTACACAAATTAAGGGTAATCCACTACAATATTATAACAAACGATATGAATATTAATAATTAAAATAATAATAAGAGCCTCATTAACCTAAATGACTAATTAAAACATTTCCACTAAGTTCATTTTGTAGGTAATTCTTATTATTATTTTATTATAATATTTTATTATTATTATTATTGTATTTACTGGTGTTGGTGGTGTTGTAGTGGTGTTAGTATTTTAATGATTTTGCAATTTTTCGTGTTGGTCTTTTTAACATTCAGTATATCCGTATCTAATGTCATACGATAGGACTGTAGGCGCATAAGAGGCGGTTTTTGTAATAATGTTTTCTTACTGTGTTTTGTTTGTTGTTTTTTAGATATTGGGCTATACCGCAATTTCGCCCATTTGCTACCACCAGATGGTGTTGGATACCACTGTTTCGTTGAATCCATCCATTATCCTTTGGGAGTGCTAGGTAGTCTCTTCAAGTTACACGATGCAGCCGTATTTCATCTGAGTTGAGATGGTACACTAACCATCTTGAAATAAGTGATAATCACTTATATACAGAACATTTTCTCAAGCATGTTACAGAATATCGTAAGCAGTTATGTTTCATACAAATGTAAATGGTAAGCTTTTACGTAAAAGTTATCAAAATGGACACTTAAAGGTGCTTGGTTTCCGATTTTTATTGCCATTGTGTTCTCTACTTGCTATTAGAGCCTGGCACTTGCACATAGGTCCCATCAATTCCGTTGTGAAACAAGCAATAATGCATATTGCAAAGCGATATTCATGTGTTCTAACTTGATGGTATCCATTAAAACGGCGGTTTTTTGTTTATATCTGGGTAGAAATGATTTGAGAGCTCAATTTCATTCAGGAACGACAAAAAAAATATGGCCTATTATCTGATATCAAAACGATACTACTTCAGGTAAATTGTGCGAGGGTCCCAAAGGCCGGACTCGGAACAATAAACACGCACCTTTAAGGGTGGGAAAATTTAGAAAGTTCCATGTGACTATTTTAAACAACGCAAAAATTATCCTAACTTTTTCGGTTGTGGTAACCTTTGATAAAAATGAAATCCATCCTATAATTCCATGAAAACCCTTACCATGATTAAACGTGACCCCATAACCTCCGGGTCGGTTCCAGAAATCATGTTTTCTTCATATGGTGACCTGTGTTGATCATGCATTCATTTGGCTGTGGCATGTCAGGTAATTAACCATGTTGAGAGAAACTGAGTTTATTGGTTTGCAGTAATCGCATTTCCATGGGTCACGATCTCGATGCTCAGACTTGGGCAAACGTGTGCATTCATCCCTCCTCTAATGTTAAGAATCTGGGTATTTTTCTTGATGCTTGCTGGCTTGCCCTGAACATGTCTTATCAAGTCAGTTCCCTTTGTACATCCAACAATTTTCCTTTGGAAGATTCGCCGCTTTGTCTCCCGTGATTAAATGGTTGTCCTTTCAGCGTCTTTATTATTGTATTCTTGTGTGGGTGCACGTGCATGTGACCTAAAGTGTTTGCAGCACCTCCAAAACAAACAAAGCTGCACGCTTAATTTTTAGTTGTAGCCAGGACCTAGTAACAAAAAAAAATCTCATGTGAGATTGGTCCAATTCGAACCAGCAACCTCCATATTGCTAGAAAGGTCTTTTTAACAATTTACATTATTTACAATCTCAGCGTTTGGTAGAGGAGCTATAGATTTTATCTATAGGGTGTCAAGCCGAATATGTTTTATTACTTTCCTAGCGGATAGCATCAGAATGGTATATTCACATAACAGATATTCATATCGGTTTGGGATTTATCTACCTCGAGAACTACGTAGTTTATAACTACATTTCATTTTTTCCGTAAGGAATAGGTTATGTTCAGGTTTGGGTAAAGATAATTGTGCGTACCGAATTTTATCACGTGCTCTCTATTCTTCATGCTCCTTACTACATGTTGTTTGTTCTATATACATTGTATATATAATATTATATTTTTTTTTTTTTTTTTTTTTTTTTTTTTTTTTTTTTTTTTTTTTTTTTAATTTTTTAGTTTTTTGATTTTTAAAATTACATATTGTTATGTTCAAGGATTATAGCCGACTAGCGTTAAACTTTTGGCCTTTTTCGGCATGCACTACAACCCGACTTTAGTCAACTGATTATATATATATATATATATATATATTATAATATATCTATATTATATCTATATTATATATAGATATATATATATATTATTTTTTATAAATATATTTACTATATATTATATATATATCTATATATATATATATATATATATATATATATCTATAATATATATAGTATATATCTAATATAAAAAAAAAAAAAAAAAAAAAAAAAAAAAAGAAAATACACCTGGCACAAAAAGTATCTCGCATGTTTTTCCGATCAGTACTGTGTCAAAGTCAGCCCATTTTTGAAAGTTTTCGAATCTACATTTTGTTGCCTAGGTCTTTCTTTTTCATTTAATACCTCGTTTGTAAAAGCGTGCAAAAATGGGCTGAGTTAGCGTGCCCGAAGACGCAAACCCTCCAACCAAATGTTGCAGTTTGGGATTTTTTCAATGGTCCTGTGTGGTACAACGCAATAATACGTTGTATTGATTTACACAAAGAGGTTCTTCCGACTGAATGAGCGAGAAAGCCTACTTGCAATATTGATTGTTGGTCCGCGTTGTTCTGTCCAACACTGCAAGTGGTCCCATTGAAAAATCCAAAACTGCAACTTTGGGATTTGGGGGTTTGCGTCTTTCGGCGTTTCTATCTCAGCCACTTCTGCACGCTTTTTTACAAGCCGAAGGTGTTAAATGAAAGAGTCAAAGCCCAGGCAACAAATGTGATTTTCGAAACGTTCAAAATGGTCTGACTTCGGCACAGTTCTGATCGAAAAACATCCGAGGATACTTTTTGTGCATGTATATATATATATATATATATAATATATATAAGAATCTAATGATATCTATATATAATCTGATATATATAGATAAATATATTCATATCATAAAAGGTATCAACTGCAATGCCAGAAAAGTGCTCAGACTCTCGCAGGCTTTGAAGTAGAGCAAATTAATACATTTATATTAAAATTAAATACACATTGCTATGCCACTACCCTGGTTTTTCACGCTAACGTGTAGCGATCATCAGGTGGATTGAATTGTATGATTTATCGACACACTATCTTTTTAACAACAACACATTTGCTGGTTTTGTTCCATGTCGACATTTGCCTAACGATTTCGTTATTTTGTGAGGCAGGTACTGAGGCGGTTTCTTGCCATGAGTATTGCCGCTTCTCATCAAGACACACAAGATTGCAGTTTGCCGATTTCCTCTTTAATGTGTTTGATTGGTGTAGTATTTCCCATGTAATGTCGAACTCTGTGGTGTTTTTCTTTAAAATTCCACACGTATTTTGACAACTCTGATTCTTTCTGGTATTTTCTTATGTCTAAAAGATTTCGTATGGTTTTAATTACCACCTGTCCTTTATCTAACCCCCTGACGAAACAAGCGTAAAAAATTTGACAGTTGCTGATGCTACATGGCTTTGTAAACATGCTCTCCTCCGACAAGCATTTCCGTTAAGGGGGCAATTGCCCTTTATTTCTGCAATTCACTGTTTTTTGGCGGCGTCAGTTTTATTTTTCTTTCTACCGTGAGTTGTGCGATTTTATAATGCTGCCCATGTTACGCATACTCGTAGCTGACTTTGATATTATTTCTGTTAAAAATCTTGGGCAATTTGCTCCCTTGAGGAAAATAGTGTGGTTTTAATCCGCATTTAGTAGAAATGGTCAAATCCAATGTCGGTACACCTTTTTTAGGCTGTTACAAGCATTTTCCAGAAAAAAACCAGTGTAATTGCGACATCGATTAATCCTTGAACATAACAATACGAGTCAGTAGAAACATCCAAGAAATGATGGGCTCTTCATCATGTGCTGGCCCACCAAGACTCGTTTTCTGAATAAAAAACACGTTTTTTATCCCGGCAGACGATCCCCTAGATGAAATGAGGCAGCAAATGCTGGATGACAAATGCGTATTCCAAGTAAACAGCGTACTACACGAGCGTCTCTACAACGCATCTTTTATAAAAACAAAGCAAACAAAGAAATAAAGCATTGCAATATCATCTATGGGCTCATAATGTACTTGGGGCACTTATTCGCTTATAAATGATACTGCATTGCCCTTTATTTCTTAGATCATCTGTTTAATCAGTATGGCTCAGTTTGGCTCAAAATTATGTTTATATTTTCAATCATTTAGGGGCCAAAACACACATGAAAGTCCGATATTCCTGCCTTTTTGGTGCAAAACTTAATTTTTGCATTTTATGCACTGATGTGTGTCTGTAAAAATGAACAATTTTGCCAACTTGCGAATTTTGACGTCATTGTGACGCCATACTCTGTGTTATTGTACTTATGTTGGAACCGATAAACAGAGGACCAAAGTTGTCCACTGATACCAATATCGTAAGCATTTTTAATAATAAATTCCCGGGGTGGTAAGCATATTGTCAAAATTTGGTTTTCTTTATAGGGTTAACTTGGATATTCTGCAAACTAAATGATTATTAAAGACACTATCATTGATTTGAAAAATATTTGAAATTTGCAGGAATAGCTTCAAAGTGAAGGATAAGTCTGTAGAATTCTCATAAGTTACATTTTCCAGCTGTAGAATTGAAAGAAAAGGAAGAAAGCGGCAGTGTTAAAAGATAAGATTCTCCATTCAATTACGTGTTGTAGTAAGTGTCCGTTCGGACAGTAATGACTAAAATCTCCGATTCTGTCCTTATTAGGTTGCTTTTGGTCTTATCATTTGCAGGGTGTGTTAGGATACCTGTACTTGTTACGTACATGCTAAAATTTGTACGTAACAAGTAAAGGAACAAATTGAAATTTTCTTTGAGAAGTTTGTATAAGCGTATATAGTGCCCTCTAAAATTGGTTACATGTTGCTTAATTTGTGGACAGTTCTAGTCAATATTTGTTGTGTGTTGCAAAAATGCATAATATTTATTAATGTTTATATAACAGGCAGTACAATGTTGTGTTCCAAACTTACCTGAAATTTAGGTGTTTTTTTTCCTTCCAAAAATGAATAAAACCATATTGTTCCCACTAATCAACAAAACATATTGTCGACGATAAAATAGATTCTACATTAAGGACCAAATTTTGAAGAGTTGAATTCGATGGTCATCAGGTCAGTCTGCGCTATATTTACAACGAAGGATAATGCAACAGTGAAAGTTCCCGTTTACCCGCTTATGGAAGCGGGTACCCTTCAAACTGTTTGTAACTGTTTGTATGGACAATACATTTCCACATGACACTAACAAATGGGCCAGCAATTTTTCCACACATACTGGCCAAAGTATTGCAACATGTAGAAAAACAATTTATATTCCAAAAACTTGATTGGAAATTGCAACCAAGATTTTGACTACACAGTCGTAATTCTTGTGAGAATTACGATTTTCAGACAGATGCGGTTTACCAGAATCAAATAGTGCGAAAAAACGTTTAATTTGCTGTCATGTTCCCAAAATATGGTGGATTAAACGAAGCCAGATAAGGATATCTTGCGATTGGACTTCCGAAGGAATACAGGCACAAAGAATGTTCAAAATGGTATTGCAAATTAATCATTAAATGGATTTTATATAGGTTGTCAGTTTTTACCGTAAATTTTAGGGTAACAATCGGAGTGGTGTATGGACCGGAATGAGAGAATGTCAAAGGAAAACGGGAGCACGTTCAGGCCGTTGGACTGGAGAAAGTTAATGACGAGAAGCGGTCAATGACAACTTGACAAACAAATTTTTAATCGCACGTGACATTTTTGCTGTTTATCATGCACTGTGAACACGTAATTAGACATGCTTGATTATAGTAACACGTGATTTATCAGACGGAGTAGCCATTTTAGTCTTCAATTTTCACACATTTTCTAAGACACCGTCTTCCATTGACCTTTATCTAGTTTCCCGTGCTCACACCAACTACTCCATTTTTTTCCTGCAAATCTTAATAACCCAAACCGAACCGAACAATTCATTAAGCGGCAATTTTGAAGCCATTTCTTTTGTTTCGGTGTCTGTATTACTTCTGGAGTTGCAAACGGCAAGTTCTCGTTCGCAGTTCCTGAATTCGCCATATGTATGAACATGAAAATCTAAACATGTTTTCACCCTAATGGATTCTGGGGAATAACATCTGTTATGAAACCATAACTTTGACAATTTGATAAGTAAATGTGGTACAAGACAAGAATTACATTTTATAATTTGAAATCAATTTGATATTACGAATTTCGTTTTTTGCATGTTGCAATACTTTGGCCAGCGTGTGTAATAGGATGTCATCATCCCCCCCCATCATCATAATCATCATAATCCTCATCATGCATCATCATGTATCTTTTTTTATCAGTCATCGTCATCGTTCGTCGTCGTCGTCGTCTCGTCATCATCGTCATCAAAGTCATCAAATTTTAAACCAAAAAAGAAAAGACTTTCAAAATTATTAATTTGTTAATAATAATAAAAATGATAATCTTTGGCGGAATAAATCGCAAACAAGGATACCTTTACGGGGAAACGAAATTTCCCTACTAAGTATTAATTAGTGCATAAGGAAAGGCGAATTCCACCTAACCCGCACATAAACCTTATAATAATAATATAATAAATCCACTTAAAAGCGCTACAACAAGTATCTAAACGCTGTACTAATCACACAAACGCAGCAACATACAGTTTCTTAATCTATGAATTAAAAAATTAAACTAAAGATAAACATGATATAAACATTGCCACCGTCGTTATTTTATCATATTTGCATTGTCGGCATCTTATTTAAATAGAAAAACCCGTAGCTATAGGAATCTCACCATGCATACCAGCATCGAAATTAAAGGGTTTCAAGCAGTCGAATACGTATTCGACTTCTTAGAACACAGCGAATCAAACATTTGGGTTTTGACAAACTGTCATATCACATCCAGTGGCCATTTGAATAATAACTAATAAAACAGCTGTTTCTTGGTATTTTAATACTCTCATCAGTTAGGAACCATTCACTTCTTTAACATACTTAAAAACGCAATTTCCTTTCATTTTATTTCATTACACTCATTCATAAGTAACTTAAACTTTCATACGTCGTTTTCTCATAACTAACATTTATGCTGATTCGACAGTATGCAGAACCCATGACGATATATATATATGTATATATATATATATATATATATATATATATATATATATATATATATATATATATATATATATATATATATATATATATATATATTGATATATCGCTATCTAGTGCCTTAGGGGGAAGTGAGCTTTTGATATTCACTCATTACGGCGTTAGGGGGAAATATAACCTTCCCCCTAACGCCTTCCTTTGTAGTTGCGATTTATTCCGTTATAATAACAATAGAAGTGTATTATAATTTATGCAAATTTATGCAAATTTATTCAAATCTTGAGATTTTGTCATACGGGCTGTCTCTAAGAAGATTTTGTTATAGACAGCCCGTAGTACAACTCATTAAAAACCTATGAATATTAAAACCTTCCCACTAACGACTCTAGATTAGCGTTATATTATATATATATATATAATATATATATATAAGGGGTTCCCAAAAGATAAGTTCCCCCTAAAATGCGAGGACATTTTGATTGCACAACTTCACTTAGAACTGGAGGTTTAGACTATTTCAAAACGTTTGAAGAGAGGCAAACATTTGCTCTCCACAAACGTCGGACCTTTCAAAAACACTTTGGCAATCAACACCACACTCCTTTTTCCAAAAATGTTGTCAGGAAAAAGTGGCACTTACCGTATTCAAAGGTCCTAAAGTCAAGAAGAAATTATCAATTTACAACAACGGCTTCATTTCCTTTCTTTATATCCATTACGGTCTGAAGTAAATAAGCTTAAAACATGAACGCAGAGGCAACAAATGAACAAACAAGACAAATATGCAGACAAACAAACAATGAGATGAGATTTGAGTAAGCAACACCACTCGAAATGTGAAGCAGAGGGGAACTGGCTCAACGCGGTGGGATTATCAAGCGAGCATGGTACCACATTCATCAACAGAACATCAGCAAATTGGTAAACAGCATGTGTAAACACTAAAATAATGTCATCAGTGCAGATGGAGGAAACATTGACTATTGAGTCTCACCCTGAATGACAAAACAATTAAGCTTATTTTGATTTGAAACAGGCATTTCAAACATTACCTCTTTCTTTCATAACAAAGAGATGCAAAGAAAAATGAGTATTTAAAGCTTACACCTCATTCTTTGTTTTACTTCATATTTGTCTTGTTTATTTGTTTGCCCATGCGTCAATGTCTTAAGCTTATTTACCTCAGATTGCAATGAATATGGAAAGAAATCCATTCTTGTAAATTGTTATTTCTTACTTTTAGAACCTTTGAATACGGTAACGTGCACTTTTTCTGGCACCGCATTTTTGACAAAGGGCGTAGTGTGTTTGATGCCAAAGGTTTTGTTTGACAAAGCACAACTTGTGTGCAGAGCCAAATGTTTCCTATCTTCCAAACTTTTTTAAATTTTCAAATCATCCAGTTTCTAGGAGGCGAAGTTATGCAACAAATGTCCTTTGAACTTTTTAGGGTGGAACTTATTTTTTGGGAACCCTGGTATATATATCCAACTCAATAACGGGCGTTTTCACTGGCAGCTGGGAGTCACAACGGGGTCATTCCATGCAATATCAACAAATGCGAGTACACCATCCACTCATGGATTTCTTTCTTGTAACGATTAATTCATAGAAACACTAAAATCCTGAAAAACTCTATACCTCTTCTTTTCACGCTTACAAGCATTTTTAAATTTGGAGGGGGATCACCTCAAAAAAACATGTACCGTGGTGAAATTAAATATTCAGAAGGGCCATAAGTAAAGAACTACACCTCTCAGATCCTTCAAACTTGCATTGTGAACTACCTTTTGCTGCAGATGGCAAATCTGTGAATCAGCAAAAATGCACCTTGCTCCAATTTAAAGTTACGGGGGTCAAACTGGCTCAAAACCACTCAGACCATACTTTTGGGGGCCATAATAATTCAAAAAGTGAAAGTGATATAACTTCCAAATTTGGGCTGGTGAAAGCTAATCATGAATACTACAACCTACCCTTGTGTACAATCTTTTAACATGGGGTCGAGCTGCTATATGTCAGTAACAGCTTCAAAAATCTAAACTTTCAACTATTATCAGACAAAATTCTCATTGAATTACAACACAATTCTGAACTTTTGCAACCTGGGTATTCATGTGCCGTTTTTAAGACTTTGAATCCATTTTGACCTTGTAGCCCTCTACAATGAAATTGAAATCAATTTTATCACCTTATTAGCACTTGAATCTAGGTATGGACCAAATTTGAGCTTGGTGTACTTGTTTGGTAAGGAATTTATAATACTTTAATTATCCTAATTGAATTGAAATATAAACAGTGAACTGTGCAAGTGAATACCCAGTTTGCAAAGTTCAGGTTTCCTGTGTGTTCAATGAGAATTCTTTCAACTGAATCCATGAAGTAGGTTTTTTTTAGAAGACACACAATGAAACTTGCAAAAATATAAGCACGGACCCCCCCCCCCCAAACATATTTCAAGCAAATTTGTGCAGAATGTCCGACATTGTTTTTAAATGTGCCAAGTCCAGGTCAAAATGGCCTTTTACGTTTTGTGACAGCTATATCTCTTCTACGAAACGATTAAATAAGATTGTAACAAATTAGTATTTAAGATAGCTATCACCCAGCTCAAATTTGGAAGTTCATCAATTTTACTTTTTACTTATGCCCCCCCCCCCCCAAGTATGGTCCGAGTGGTTTTGAGCCATTTGTTGACCCCTTGTAATTTTTAAATTGGACCAAGGTGCAATTTTTCTGTTCCCTATTTCGCAATCTGCATAAAAGGTTATCCAGGGTGTGTGAGGGGTGTATGTTCTTGACTTTGCCCGCTGATATTGAATTTCAACACCGTTACATGTTTTTTTTTAGGTGACCCCCCCCCCTCAAAATGATAATTGCTGTATGGTGAAAACGAAAAGAGGTACATAGCTCAAATTTGCAGGCTTCAGTTTCTCATGAATCTTTCAATACGACAAACCAAAAAAGAAAGAAATCCATAAGGTGATGGTGTGAACTCGATTTGTTTTTAATTGGCAATGGATGACTCACACCGTTACCACGACGTTTTTTATTTACAGTTATTTTTGCACGTTTTTTATAGTTATCTGTGCAGCACGTTTTCGACCCCTTTTTTTTTACAGTTATTGGCCCAGACCCGGCTGACAGTTAAAAATCGTTTTTAAGAACATTTTAACAGTGTAGTATTACCACATGTTATATACTTTTGTTTCGTCTACTTTGTTTCTTTTCTGCGCTTGTAAGTTGGATCGTAATTTACGGAATAATGTACATATCGTATTTATACCTTAACATCATTACATTGTTTTGATTTGGGATTTAATACCTGTAGGTGTTGATGTTATGTTAGAAGGTGAAAGTTCTGTTCCACGACCAAGTCTTGGGATTGAGGCTCGGAGAAGACACAAGTAGCCAAGATATCAACAGGTCTAGTTGTTAAGTCTGAAAGGGGTCCATCACTTTCCTTGCGGACAACATTAAAATGGTAATGTTGAAAATGAACGATTTTCTATCGGGTGTCGAAATTTTAAACTGTTTAGTTTCCGCTTTGACGAGGATGATTTTTATAAGCGAAGCGCGAAGCGAAGCTTTTTATACTAACGCGTATACACGTATTTGAAAGCTATTGAAAATCTATCATGGAGTCTGACAGGTTGAAAAATCCGACCCTCATTTGATCCCCCTTTTCGTTCTTACCATTAACTCCTCCGAGATAAAATCGACGGTAAGCCGGACAAAAGTAATGTAGATTTAATTTGTAGTCCGATATATTCAACAAGGAATTTATTTAATTCTCCATTCCTGATGGATATTTTGTTTCTCTCGCAAAATTTATTTTATGTGCTTTTTTTCTAACATTAACAATGAATAATGATATTCTGATGTTTTCAATTAGTCTGGGAATAATGCACAAATACGATAATAAATTTTAAATACAGTTTAAATAAAATTGTCACCAATAGTGGCTGCCCTTTTAAATTAATACTTTCTTCAGGTAGGGCGGCCAAAAACTAGAGTCGCGTAGATTTAAAGACGTTGCCATTGGTTTAACACGTAAAAGCTAAAATCGTTTACGACAATTCTGATTGTCTTAGATGTGTCAGGGCTGGTTGTTACGGCAAACCAACTTTTTGCCAAAGCCTTCATACTATTTACGTCATTGATTCGGCTAGGAAGTAGAAAAAGAAGGATGACTTTTCTGCTGATTTGGGCATGGGATTTCCAACGGTAATTTTATTGAATTAATGGTGCATTTTGGGCAAATATTACAGAATGAAAGTGTATCTGATCACTCGCTCTAAGGTTTCTACCGCATCATATTAGTAATCGTTCCTTATAGATGACCAGCACACGCAAGTGTTGACAAAAAATCATTTGTGATTGGCCCGGATTCGAACCGTCCACCGATTAACTAGCAGGCGTTCTTACCAAGTACATTACAACAAGCCAAGCCTAGCGGATAGCATTAGAATGGTATATTCACATAACACGATAGTCATACATTTGAAATATAGCTACGTCGAGGACTAAGTATTTCAACCAAGTTCCTTTTGTTGGAATCATATTATAAAAAATATTACTATCTTATATAACATTACAATCATTCCATTTTTTGATTTTGGATGTAAATACCATGTAGGTTCTTAATGTTTTTAGAAAGTGAAAGTTCCGTTCCAACGACCAAGTCATGGGTGATGAGCCCGAGATGACAACACGTAGCAAGATAATCAACAGTAATAGTTTGTTAAGTCTGAAAGGTGTCCATCAGTTTATAAAAAAAACATACTTCAGAAAAGATTTTTCTTGACAGTGTAACATTAATTTTTGCTTCAATGTTTGCTTTGGCTGTTTACAGGAATAATGTGGCTATCGAACGATTTTTTTGATTGGTGTCTTTTGGACTTTTGGTTTGCGGAGAGACCTAACAATGCTTGTTTGGGCCACTTTTAATACCCATACAATGTGGAGAGGTTTTTCCGACGTAAAATAAAATAACTCATTATAGTCAAAGACAATTCAACATTCACCCCTGCAATTTCAGTTTATCGATTTCTTCGGACCAAAATATATCAGTTTGAATACAACCGTCATTGTGTAAATAATTAATAAGTAAAATATCTTTCAACAAATTACCTACCATTCCATTGTCAAATCATAACGAGTTCATTATTGGCAAAATCACTCCATATCAATGTCTCAGTTTCATTAACATAATCGAACTGCTCAGAGAGAATTGTGTTTTACATCTCTAAATATATTTTGTACAAATGATTTTTACTAAACTACTTTACAATAAATTGCGAGAGGAACTAAAAAGCTGATTCCGTAAATAAATTGGAATTAAAACTTCAAATTCAGATTGCACTGTTGTTTTTTCACTTATACAAAACCTATAGTTCACTTTAGCTTCTCTCAAGTTTCTGTAGGTTAACCTCGTCCAACCAATGGGTTTTTCTACTACGTTCACGAACCAGGGGGGGGGTGGGGTGTGGTTTACCACCCACCCCCTGATTTTTTTCGTAATTAAACGACAAACATCATCTTGTTTAGTATCATTGTGTAGCTACTTTTTTCTCCTTTCTTCAAATCAAGATAAAACATATCAAGTTTTATTTAACCATCATGCCTTCATAGTTACTTCATAACTGAGAGCTTATTTTACGCAAAATTGTAAGCATATCGCCAAAATCGAGGGTTTTTCGACCGTTTTTGCCATGTATGCAAGCAAAATTGGTATTATTGGCAAGAATGGGTGTCAAGTAAATACACACATGTTATTACTCTAAAATATAAGAAAATATACAAGTACTTGCCTACAGTAGCATCATACGTTACCATAAAGTACCAATTTTTAGCATTTTACACAGTAAAGTATAGGAAGGGGCAACAACCCCTACCTTCCGACTTTGACGGGACGTCCTGACCCCATGAAGGTGGTACCTCCATTTTTTTTTTCGCTAAAATGACCGGGGGAAAGGATGACTGAAATACATAAAAGCCTTACATCGTATTTGTTTGCGTTTTTGCGCGACAGGGGGATCATCCCACCCCCCCCTTGGGGGACGAGGGTTAAAACCATGAAATCTTTATGATCCAAAGTAAACTGTCGTATTTGGGAAATTGAAACACCTTTTTCGCTCAGCATTTTCTTTTGTAATCTCCGGGATTTTAATTTTATAATCCTGCAAGTATTCTCCCACCTTCTATTGTTTGCAATAATTTGGTGTTAAAGGCTTTTACTCAAATCACGTCTGAAGACCATGTTACTCTTGTAAACGATGCATCTTGTTGGCTCAAAATAGGCCAAAACAGAATTTTCAAAAATAGGCATAAATTCTTCCTCCAAAGTCCAAATGACCCCAAATAAACGTTTTCTGAAAACGTTTATTGTTTTAAACCAAAAACAGGCATTGGGCAAAAAAATAAATCTTAAAGAGATTTATTGTTTTGAATCTATCGGCACATTATAATGAACTATCCCTAATTAAGACGTACCAGATGGTTTTAACGGTCATTGGCGTATCCCTTGCGAAGAAAACACATTTTCTGCTTAATTTCGCGAAGCAGGAGAAGGATTTAAGGAAGCCGCCATGTTTATTTTTTACGCTAGCGTTTTGCCACAAGCCATTTTTAGTCTGTCACACCAATCGAACGATGATCGGTGGTTAGTCAAGTTCTGGCCTGTATGAAAGACTATCGCGCTGACTTTTAACATTTAAATTAAAAACACAACTTTCATTTAACGTTTTCTTTTAAAATATATAAATTTATCAAAAATGGCATACATTTGTGCCTAATTTTTATAAAATGAGCCTGGGATTCTTGAGAAATATAGTTTTTAAAATAAAATTAGGAAACTCGTCATCATACAAAGAAGCGCTACTCGGTACATTGAAAAGTACGTAGATTGCTGAACCGCGCATTAGTGGGTTTCGAACACTGATCTCTATACAATGGATTGGAAACCTGGGCTTCGTAATTGAGGCACTGACGGCCATATTGGTCATCCAAAAACAGTCCAAGCAGGTGGTTCAGAGTAGGTCATTTATACAAAATTTGTTCCCATTGAAATGTGGATAAGCGACATAACAGACTACAGAATCAAGCCAATTCATTGAGCTCATTGTATTTGCGCGTATGGGAGGGCATGTCTCTATAACGTGCACCCGGGATACAACTTCTGTTAAACAGGTGTCTCTGGACTGCTATTGTGTTCGGTAGACCAAGATGTCCGCCCTGCTACATTCTCTAATATACAATTACTGTCCTGTAGCCAATCCATTCTATAGAGATCAGTGGTTACAGTGCGACTGCGATAAAACTATAAATATTACGTGACCCTTTTTAAAATGTCCACGTTTTCATGGATTGTTAGTGTTTAGGCCAACTAAAACCTTTGTTAATCATAAAATGATATCTAAAACACACCATTTTTCTCAAATCACTGAGGTTTTAAAAAAGTGTAGTTTGTTGAAATAAACATTTCTAAACGAACTTCGCTGCTATCCTTTGTGTGCTCAACGACGTTCACAAGGATGAGGCTTGTGGCGAATGAAGTCACGTGATATATTTTCGCCGGCTTCTGTTTCGGTATTGCATGCGGCGTTGTAAATATACCACAGGGAACAAACATGGTAGCTTCCATGATTGCTGTACAGTTGTGTACATTTGACGGAATAAATCTGGATTTTTTCGGCAAGGAATACTCCAATGGCATTGAAAACCATCTGGTATGTTTTATTCCCGGTATATCCCTAAATACGTCATATTTATGGATATTTCATTATATATGAGTCGATAGATTCATACCAATAATCACTTTAACTATTTTAATTATTTTTATTCTGATATAGGATTTTTTTTAACGCACACTGTATATACGATTTTCATATCGGGTTTGAAATTTTAACTGTTTAGTTCTCCAGCTGGACGAGGATGATTTTTATATTATCTTTCCTTAAATCTTTCTTTCCTCAGGAAGGGCATTCGGTCAATTATCTTTTGCTCCAATAAATCCTCACACAGCAGTATTGCTGAATGAGGTGTATCCGCCACCCCTGTTAGCGGGGACAAAACCGGATTTAAAACGTTGGTTTAACTACTTTGATGACCGGCACGCAAGTGTTGAAAAAATCATGTGTGATTGGCCGGATTCAAACCAGCACCTCCGTATTACATAACAAGGCGTTCTTAACAATTAAATTAACAAGCCAGGGTTGATAGAGGAGCGAAAGATTTAATCTATAGGTGTTAAGTCCGAAAAGTGTTATTACTTTCCTATTAGATAGCATCAGAATGGTATATTCACATAACACGATATACATATCGTTTAAATTTATCTACCTCGAGAAAAAGGTTTAAGGTGATGTCGCTCGAGCTGGCATGACGTGTTCACATTGAGCTCTGCTCTTTTAGAGATATTTCACTTTTATTTGTTACCTTTTTGATATATTGTTTGGACTTTTCGTGCGTTTTATGCTTGTGGAGTATTTGTGGAACAGTCTTGTGAACTTTTGTGCAATATTGTGATCATTGGAGGAGTTTTTCGTCATCGATGTTTAGGACCTTGGACAACAGCTCTATGAAGGAGTGGAATTCGGAAACCTCGTGTAACGCAGCAAAGAAGACAACTGCTAAGTGCAATCTCTTTCATCATGAAAACTCCTTATTATTATAACTTATCAACGCAATAACTGTTAATTTTGATGTTTTTAACTGTGTGAAACTCCATGCCTCAATCATATTTTGGATTTTGGTGCAATATTTTGTGATTATCATCAGTGATTGTGCAATTATAGTATAGCTGTTTTGATTCATCCAGAAGACTTTTGAGGCGAGATATAACTATCATTTTAACATTTGTGTAATCGCTCGAGCATTTTTAAGCTGATTCTTATTTGTGTGTGAACATTTGATATTTTTATCCATCGTCGTAGAATTCATCCCAGTACTGTGTGTAAGCCAATTACTTTGGCCTTAAATAATAAATTGCTAGAGACTTTACAACTTAATAATTACTACACAGAAACAATGCAACTTGGAGGCAGCAGCTTAAACAGCGCCATATTGCAACACACTACACGAAACACACCGGATAGGTAGTGCAAGCTTTCATGGTTCATTTGCCCATTTCAAATGAACCATGGAGAAAGTGGTATTCAGGTTTTAATCAATATCTGTTATACAAATTAATCCCAAATTGAGTTCCCGAATTAAATCCAGCAAGTGCCCCACTGAGATTCGATCCGAGGACCCTTTGCTCCAGAGCTTGCTAACCGCTAGACCACGCCACTTTCACTTTCGCCTTGGGATCATATTGCAGCTTGGACTAAACTAATTTGCTACGTGTTTTGAACAATCCATTATATATTTCTTCATGTATGGTGCCTCATCTTGATGTTTATACAGTAATTTGTGGCGCTTCAATCATATATACTTTTTGGCGGGAACTTGGCAGCCACCTTGGATTGGACGACCTGTGGATGTGACTACAAACTGTATTCATCGTAATTATTGATCTATTATAGTATCATCCATCATAGGGCTTTTTGTAGCTCTTACATTTCCAGCAGAGTATTGTATCTAGCAGAGTATTGTATCCAGCAGATGTTTGTATCCAGCAGATTATCGTATCCAGCAGATTATCGTATCCAGCAGATTATCGTATCCAGCAGATTATCGTATCCAGCAGATTATCGTATCCAGCAGATTATCGTATCCAGCAGATTATCGTATCCAGCAGATTTCCAGCAAGCAATCGAATCCAGTAGATTATCGTATCCAGCAAATAAATGTATTCAACGAATTATTGTATTCAGCAGATATCCAGCAGACTATCGTATCCAGCAGATTATCCTATCAAACAGTTTATTATATCCAGTATTGTATTCGCAGATTTTGTAGCCATGATTATTGTATCAAGCAGATGTTTGTATCCAGCAGATTCCCATCAGATTGACAATCCATTAGATTATTGTATTCACAGATTAATCGTATCCAGTATAGTATTGTATCCAGTATTTGGACAGTGTGCATACTAATTGCTTCCATTTGTGAACCCAATTTTGTACCTCTAACTCTTCGCTAAGGCAGCAGGACGACAGCAAAAGTTCGAAGTATTTTGTAATCATCTCATGTTAGATATCACTTCTCAACTCTTTTTTTTTGACTCCACCAAACTCAAGTATAGGGACAGATAGTGATGAACCTAACCATTAGGTGACCAAGATTCAAATAGAAATCATCTCAATTCACTCTTAATTCTCGGCATGTTTAACTTTCCCAAATATGAAAAACAAAGTGGCCGAGTTAGAAGCAGTTATTCAAGAATATATCGTGTTTCATCCAGGGGACGATAGTGGCTTCCCAAACCCGGACATTCAAGACTTCGAAGGTACTTCAGAAACAATTCATTGCTTACAGACAATTGACAGGAAAGGGGATAACCACGGGGTTGTTCATTTTTGCATGTAGAAAAGAGCTCATACTACTACTTATCATAATAGCAGAGATTTATATAAGGCGCCTTATGCCTATTGGCCTCTAAGCGCTTTCACAAAAGGTCGCTGATCACTGTGGGCCCAACCATACCCTAACCATTAGCATCATTCCCCGCCCTCAAGGGATGCAGCATATCGGGATCAGCGCTTTTTCCCTTATCAGCAACATACATCGAATTACCATCGCAGCCGGGACCAGCTTCCTCAAATATCGCTGGGTAAATCGGAAACAACAAGGCGGTTAGTTTCTTGTCCATGGAAATTACAAGATTGCTGAATCTCACAGGGCTCGAACGCAGGCCTATATCCGGCATGGATGAGCAATACACTGGAGTCGAGGCTTACCTGATTGAGCTATCTTGTCCGCTTTCCGAACTGATTCTGGAGTTGAAAAAATATATGGAGCCCAGGTGAAGTAAAGGGTAGGAGAAGCCTACCGCTAGGCACCTATTATAAGCCTCATCATAATGATATGGAAGCGTCAAGGAACTCCAACGTTCTCTTGAAACCATCAGTGCGAAGTACAATAAAGCATTTTGACATCTCGGTTCTGAGTGGTGATGCCCAATCAACCTAACCTCAACTTGTGGAAGACCAAGCCAGAATTAACCGGTAGTATGCCTAAGAGAATGGCAGAAGAGCTTCTGGACAGTTCTAGAAAATGGATTTGACCAAGTTGTTCCCAAGCCAACGAGAGGGGAGAATTTTCTTGACGGGCATGGATTAACACAAGGGATCCTCTATCTACTTAGTAGTTCCAGGTTTTGCAGTGACACGATATGGTTTGCTTATCGATTATTTTTGGACTTATCTGGTAAAAGGAATAAGAACCGAGACGTAAAGTTACCTGTGCAAAACAAGCTGATGACGACACAATTTACAGGAAGACCTTGTGAAATCCCCATTGAGAACAAATCAAAAGCACTATGGATAAGCATGTGCCTACAAAAATGGTCCTTATATCACAGTCTCCCCTGGTGTAAAAGGGACACAGAAGACTGTGCATGAAGTACCGAGTGATTTACATCTAGAGCCAAATGCTCTGTCTGGACAACAACTATTGGGACATCTAAGGCTGTTTTCCAAATACCTGCGTCGTAGCCTGGATCAATGCTAGAATGAGTTACGTCAAAAACCACATAGAGGGCTCCTTGGAAGAAAATGCCAACGAAATTTTTGGTCATTCATCAACAAGCTCCGGAAGGATGATGGTGCATCTCTGACCTAAAGTGAACTACAATCTTGATTACCACACAAAGAGAAAGCTGAAGCATTAATGAACAATTCACGCGTATTCACCAAGGCAGATACAGATGTTATCTCAAATTTGGTAGGACAACACCCCTTCCATCAATAGGCTGACCATACAGGAAGCATGTGTTCTTAAACAACTCCAAACCTGCATCCGAACCAGGCACTGGGCCCTGATGAATGCCGCCAAGTTGCTTCTCAAGATGGGATGGCGCGAGTGATTTGACACCAATCTTGACAAAGTTTTTCCAAGAGACTCTTGACAAAGGGGAAATACCACACCAGTGGATGAGTGTGGCCAACATCAGTGCAATCTAAAGAAAGGGGGATAAGTCAAAGCCCAGCAACTACAGGCAGTTTTTCGTTGACTAGCGTACCATGTAAAGTGATGGAACCCATTATCCATTCCCACGTCCTGGAGCACTAGCAGTAAACCAACTTTTTTGTCGACACAAGCAACATGGGTTCCGTGCTAATCATTCCCACGAAACTCACCTTATCTTGACCATTCATTAGGTCTGACACAAAGTCCGATAAAGGGAAGTTCCCACCCCATGCCATATTAGATTTTGCAAGCTTTGACAAGGTCCCCACGACGTCCTGTGAGAAATTGGAGTTTTATGGAATAAGGAATGAAATACACAGATGGGTGAGAAAATTCCTCCCAGGCAGAACACAAAGAGTTTTGTGTGATGGAACTGTTATCAGACCCAACACAAGTCATCTCATGGGTACCCCACGGCACTGTCACTGGCCGTTAATGGTGTTCTTCCTTCATCATACCAACCAAGCAAATTTGGCCTGTGCATCTAGGTCGTTTGCGGGACTACTGTGTACTACTCTATAAACATCTTCCAACATCTTGAGGAGTTGAAGGTGCTCAAAGATAATCTGACCAAGCTTCAAGACTGGCGACACATGGGGAATGAAATTTAACCCATCAAAGTGTTCTGTCATGCAAGTCCCTCTGAAGAAAGACAGACATACATGAATATAACTTTCTTTGTTTCTGTGGGAGACCCTCCACGAGGATAACCAGTCTCCCTATCTTGGAGTCCAATCAACAATGACCTGAGATGGAAGACCCATATCAAGATGATGGTTTCCAAGGCATAGGATCCTAGGATTCTTGAAGGCGGAAATAAGGGTTTGTGCAATCTCAAGGCTACCAAGGTCCACTGCTACAAAAGGCTGTACGAGCAGTACTGGAACATTCATCCTGTGTGTGGGATCCATACAGGTTAGGAGACAACTGATTCTGAGAAGACGCTCCGCGGAAGATCGCCAAGATTCCTGCCTAGGAACTATGACAACGTCGTAGTGGTGCCTAAATGCATAAAAAACTGGAATGGGATTCCATTATGACGGAATCGTGTGAGTGTGATCAACAGAGAAGACTACATCACATGTCCAGGGAACTAGAAACCAGTGTGAGTCACCCAACATAAAATCCTCCTCAAATGCAGGACAAAATAACATCTTTGCACAATCTTTCTTCCGCACGCACAACAACATACTGGCACAAGCTACCAGGGGGTACCACTTCATCAGAAACTCCTAGAGATTTTCCAAAGCCAGAATTAAAAATTGATAATTGTATCATGCTCACTTAACACATCATCCAGCTTGATATCACATTGCATTTGTTAACACTTGACTGATCCTGACGACCTAAATGAAGACAACAAACTGATTATTTAAAAAACCAATTCCACTTTTCCCGTATAGGAGTGGTCATGTTCGGTTTGGGTCCCAAGATAATTTTTGTGTCCCCGCATTTATCACGTGTTCTTTTTATTCGTTCAGGTTCTTTGACTACAGATAATTTAGAAATATGTGCACGTACATAATGTTATCGGAACAAAAATTTGGAAAAAGACTATTCCTTACTATATTTCAGAACAACGTTCAAAGGGATCTGAAATTGATCATTTTATCAGCGCTGCATAATTACAGAAATATTGGACAAATACTGTTTATACATAAATATTCATTCTACTGTGTTTTGAAATTTTCTTTTGGTGTTCATTTTGTTATTCAGAAAGGGAAAGTTCTATTCCAACAAGAGGGTCGAGTGATGAACCCGTGAAGACAAGTATCAAGTTATCAACTGGTAAAGCCTTTCGACTAAACATTTGTTACTGATTTGTAATTGTTAGCCAAGCTAATATATCTCAAGCACAGTGTTATAAATAGTTTTAATTTCTGCTTTCTGCTTCTTGTTAAAGATACAGTCACACAGAAGACAGCTCCCGACCCCATCTCTTGCCCAACTACACTTGACCACATTTCTTTCAAAATAGGCTATAGACCTGTTTCAAACTTGCAAATTTTACAATTTTAATCAGTTTATCAAATTCCTTCCCCCCTCCAGTATCAACATCCTCATAAATCAACAGATCCACGCTGTTTATGGGCGCCACTTGTTCAGTCCGCGATCAGTCGCAGACCTTTATAACACGAGAGCAAAGCCTGTGTCAAGATTGCAAGTCGGTGACTTATTTTCTGCTGGCGCCGCGCCGAGTGCAATCGCAGATTTAACATGTCCAGTTGGCTTCCATCTTCTCTGCCGCTCGGAGCAGAGTCATTGCCGACCACTTTCCAACTATACTCAACCACTCATGATGCGCGCCAACTCATCGACTTCTGATTCAAAACCACTCATGTTTTCATGCCGAACTTCCCGATACAAAAGCCCGCCTCACAATTTTCGAAAAATGGCCAATCGACACCAGATTTGAGCAGTCTAGAAGTGGTTTTATAGCAAATAATCGGTTGTGCGTCTGAGCCTTAAGTTGGATCACCTACATTAATAATCATTCCATTGTCTTGATTTGGAATCAACCCTCGTCTGCTTGAGCCATCTTTTGTAAACTCCCTGTGATTCTCGTTACTGAACATCCGATTCCTATAAATTTTGGTAGCCACAGGATATCTTTAGCATTTCCCCTCTTCCCTTTCTATCACAATATTACCACTTGAACACAGTCCAATCACAACTTGAAATTTGTAACCACTAGCGTACTAGAACTGATCAATGGATTTGATAACCCCTAGCGGTAGTCCCTACATTTCAGCGATTCCTCTGTTGGAACGAATATTTGTTCCCTACAAAATCCAAACCCCCCCCCCCGTACAAAGCCCGCCTCACATTTTCGAAAAATGGCCAAACGACACCAAAGATTTGAGCAGTCTAGAAGTGGTTTTCAAGCAAAAAATCGGCTCTGTGACTGAGCCTAGTTGGATCACCTACAGTTAATCAGCAGTCCATTGTCTTGATTGGGGAATCAACCCTCGTCTGCTTGAGCCATCTTTTGTAAACTCCCTGTGATTCTCGTTACTGAACATCGATCCTATAAATTTGGTACCATGATATCGTAGCATTTTCCTCTTGCCATTGCTATCAAAATAAGTACCAACCTTGAACCAGTCACAATCATAAATGAATTGGTACCACTAGCGTACTAGAACTGATCAATGTGAATTTGATACCCCTTAGCGGTAGTCCCGCATTTTCAGCGAATTCCTCTTTTTGGAACGAATATTGGTTCCCGAACAAAATCCCCCAGAAACCACCCCCCCCCCGGCTTTTGACCGGTTTCCATGTAAAGCCCCATTTTTGAGTATTTTCTTCGCAACATTCATCGCGTGCTGATGCGCTGATTCCCGATGTACCTGGAAGCTTTACGCAATGAAAAAACAACCAAACTTGCTCGAGCAAGAACATCGGATTAGGGTTATCCTCAGAGGGCTGCCGATGGATTGGTCAAAGCAAGTGGATCGTTTTGCCATTCTCTTATCTCTTTTCTTCCCTGCTCAAGGCAAACCAGTTGGCCACAGCGTGGGCACAAACCTAAACCTCTGAGTGTGGGGCGAACGCTCAATTCACTGGACCACACGTGCCCCTCTAACTAAAAATTTATCTTCTTATAGATTTAGATTTCCTGGAAATACGCTCCGACCCCCATCTATTGCGTATGGCCATATGATATAAGCGCCGCCATCTCTTGTCAATAACGAGAACCAGCAAATTGGACAATAACAATACTGACCAGTCACGAATAATGCGTTGCTTTGACTTTGAATTAAGGCTCGCAATCTGATTGGTGATTCGCGTTATAATTGGGCTGGCTAAAGTATATTCAAGCGGCCATTTTGATTTTTAAATGTTAATAACAGTTTTTATATTGTAAATCAGGGAGCTGAAATTGACTTAGATAATAAACATACTTGAATCAACAAGGATGGGACGATTACTAAAATAAGTTCAGATCTGTGATAATTTTTAATTATCTTCCAATAATTTGAGATCTTATCCGAGATAATATAATTATCTCAAGATAATTTTCTCAAGATAATTTTATCATCTGAGATAAAAATATTTCTAACATTCACTTCCGGGTTCGTATTTTTCCTACAATTAAAGAGGTATAAAACCGTATCAATAGCCAGCCGAGGTTAATGGACAAGCTAGACGCATTCCAGTACTCTACAATCATCCATCAATGATCCCTGTGCAATCGCTAAACATGGATCGATTGCCAGCTTAATCTATTTTAGACCTGGAATGTATTCATTTGTCCACTAACATGTCAGGTGGCGCTGACGTCATATGAATACGGTCTATAGGAATTGTACACACATTACATAACTGATTTATACGCTAAAATGCATTTCATTTTTTTTTATTCTCGCATTATCGCTGCGTATTCCTTTAAATCCAGAGAGAGTTCTTCAGCTAAATCCAACCATTGAAACATTCTCTAAGGCTTCAGAGAGCGACTGTGTGGAAAGAAGACTTAGTCCAGGTAATATCTAGTGGTATTGAACCTGGTAAGTATCTTCTACCTGGAGCTGACTCCCCGTGGCTGAAATTTTTGGACGATGCTCTCAACCGATTGATAACTGGAATCGGTCGATGTAAGGTTTCCTTGCAGTCAACCGTGGATGTTAGATCAGCACACAGACAATGGACCCTATTTGTCCTGCCCACTGTTTGTATCAAAAATGCACAATAATAATAATAACAATCTTGATATAGCGCCTAGGCATAGGCCTCTAGGCGCTGTTCACATAGAAAGGATGCAATACTATCATCACTAAGACAATCAAAATAGATAAAGGCTAATGTTAAACAACAATGATATACATCAATTAAACTACACAATTTCAAATACTTAGGATAAAATTTAAGTAGAAATTCAAACATGTCGTTTGCCCGCGGCATCACATACTGTCGTTTATTTTACAAAACAGGTCGTTTTCCGAGGAAATCGCAGTTCAAAATCTACCGCGACTTACGGTAAAACGAAGACTAAAAGAAACCATCTATACTTTACTGTTTTGAAGAAAACATTTTAAAGTCCAATCTAAACATAAATCTAAGTTTAAAACTACATTATTTTATCTTAATTAGGCTCCAAGTTTATAAGTCTGTATGTTAAATCACACTAATGTATATTGCAAAATACAACGCATTATTACACGCGTTTTTTTCAATGTACGTAAACTAGATCACTATGTAAAGCTTGTTTACGAAAGATCGACGGAAATACGTCCAAAATAGACTGTATTGAAACGTTTACTGGATCGGGGGGCAAAATACAACGCCTATATAAAACACTGTAATGAATGGCCGATTTGAAATGCCAGTATGTGAAATACGGATCTGATTTTGAGGAAAATGACGAAATATATAATATAACTAATGAAGTATGTCTCTCACGTTTTTGAAACTTTGTGGTGCAAGAATCGATGAACTAATTAATTAGGAAAATTTCCGGGAACACCTCAAAAATGTGAAATACGGCAGTATGTTATGCGGGGGCACGATGTAATATTGGACCAAAGATCTAAGAGAAAGCAACCCATTTGCTCCCAATACTATAACATATAGGGATACACCTGATTCCCGAATCGTCAGTTGTTGAGGATCGGTGTGTATGTACCCCACAGCGACATCGGTTAAGCTGAAAAAAAATTCTTTCCGGATTCAGATGCCTCTACTCCCCTACCTAATCTGATAAAACCACTATCCAAGCAACTGGAATTGGATGAAGGTAGAGAACAAGAAAAGAAAGAAAAAAATCCACAGTATTATAATTAGTTTATTGCCTCAGCAAAACGGTACGTAATCATGGAGCCAAATGCTGTTAAATAGGATGTCTTCATTTGACTGAGCTCCGCTGATACTGTTAAGGAGTTATTCCACAAGTGGCTGCTTTGCGTATGCAAAAGATATAGGCAGGAGACATCCATTGATGGCCATTAGAGTGAGAAGCTAATCTTAAAATCCTGCCCTCTGGTTAATTGGAAGCCACTGTAGTGTTGGTAGAGCTGGTGTGATATGATCTCGTCGACGGATTTAAGGACAAGACTGGCCGCTGCATTTTGACTCGCTGAACCTTAGCCAATCTCTTTCTGGAAGGCCATAAATCAAGGACGGCAGAATCCAGCCTCGATTTAACAAAGTCGTGGACCAATCTGATGGTGATTTTCAATCAAGGTACTGTCGAAACTGCACAATTTTCCTTATTGAGAGCCAGCAGCTTTGAGCGTCTAAGCGTACACCAAGGTTCCGTGCTTCAGCTGACGGATGCATAACAGAATTGCCAATGATCATAGTTGGCTTGAGTTGCTAGCCGATCTATTAAAATGAGCGAAAGTACATTCCTTCTTCTTGTCATTTAATATCAGCTTGTTGTGATTGTACACCAGGATCTGATGTTTGCGATACATGTTTCAATCTTTTTAATGGCTGCTTAGCGTAACAACAGATTGATTGATCAGGACTATACGGAATCAGTGAATCAGACCAGACGTTGTGCCATCTAGGGGGGGGGGGGGGGGCTGGCGTCGTATCAGATTTGAGAACACTAGGTTGTGGACACGATAAAAGAAGAACCATTTAATTCCACACATCAACTGGTATGCATAAATAAACAATTTCCATTTTTGTTCTGTGTTTTTGTTTTATTTAGTTGGGACAATATCTACAAATCGAGATGGTGTTGATGCAACAACATTCGCAGGTGAGTGCCCCCTTCTGTCTAATTCTGGTCAATGTATTCTTAACACTTACCTGCATAAGGGGGGGGGGGTTCCTAGGTACCTATTTTTTGTTTTTCGGTCAGCGTTTTTTAACGCTGCAATATATTTGGTTTATAATTTTTGTATTTGTCTAACTTTTAGTCGCGCTTGCACTGGTGCAAAAAAAATTCAAATCCATCGCGTCGTTTTTGCGTTAATTAGCATGGGTCCCTAGGAGCCCCCCCCCCCTTATGCACTAACGGAAGTGCCCATGACAAAAAATAAAAATCTTAACAGAGTTACTGTGATTCTGATTTTCATAATGCATACACCTAGTGACATAAACTAAGTAAATCATTAATCAAAAAATTCTTGGAAAGTATAGTAGGCCATTGGTGTCATAATATTTTATATACATCGTATAGCGGTTTACTGTAGTTGTAGGAACCTATGGTAAATTATACAAGTAAACCTAAAAAATATAAAATGGCAGGAGATGTTTCTATTTGTGCTTAATATGTTAAACATAGTTCATCCATCACTAATTAAAGCAATCAGCAAAAGTCTAGGCGAATCAGTGCCGAAGAAAATGCAGAAACGAATTAGCGTCTTTTTCGCACATATTGACGCAAAATTAAAATCAATGTTTTGTCCCTAGTTTTCTTACTGAACAATTTTTTCCAGTTTTTATTTCTTAATTGTTGATGTCTTTGAATCCTTCTAACATGTGGTGGATTTCATCTAAAAATCCCCCCCCCCCCATGCACTAACGGAAGTGCAAACCCCTTATGCAGTTAAGTGTTAATTGTGGTCAATGTATTCTTAATACCGTTAGAAGCTTACTAATAACTTAACACCGTTTTGGTGCACTCGGTACCTAATATCTACAGCTCGTGTCAATAAAAAGGCAGGATTGGAAGCGATTTTTTTTCTGAGGAAATTATGCAACTATTGTGTCTATTTAGATAGGGATTTGGTTGTCCACAATCACATATTTGACTTTGACAAGATATTTGTTTGCAGTAATTTGAATTTTTGGTTCACAAGTTATAACACGTTTTCTACAGCAAGAGGAGGAGGAGGGAGGGGAAGAAGGAGGAGGAGAAGGGGTTTCATAAACCCATACATTATGGGCCAGCAACATGTGAACGCGCGGTGTGCCCCGCAAGATTGATAACGATACAAGTGTTAAAGGTTATTGAAAATGTTAAAAGATAGAGACACAAAGAGTCAATAATGAAAAACAAAAGAAAGGAAGAAGAAAGAAAAGAAAAGAAATAATGACAAAGAAAGAAGTGACTAGAATGAAAGATATTAGGAGCGAAATAAATAAGGGTACCAATAAAGAATAAAAGTATGGATAAACTAGAACAAAAGAATGCAGAATATCTTACTTTCGGCCATTTTGTGCTTGGTTACCCTTGACCAGTTTAAATGAATCCACAAGTTTTTTGGCGTATTGCGCAATGTTGGTCACATGGAATACCGCCCTCTTTCTCAGTCGCAGTCTTGCATGACAGGACATAGTCTTTCTGACACCATCGGGAAGTTTTGAGTAGGGTCAGAGCTCACATTTTTCAAGAATGGACGATCTATGTGATCCATGATTATTATGCTCATGAATCTCTGCTAATTATATCAATAAATCTCATGAATACTGGAATGTGAGTGCGCTCGGAGCTTGATTCCCCGTCTCCAATGTCTTCCTAGGCTAGACGTGTGTGTAATTATAGGGTTTAGGTGAGTCTATAGCGGCAACTGCTAAAGTTTAAATTAAACAAAATGCATCATGGATGAACTTACGCCCTATGCACACAGTGCGACTTATTTTTTCTTCAAATATAAAGTAACAGAAATTTTAAAAAAGGGGCACTTCGTGATCCACAGCATCGTACCCCGACTTACTTCAGAAAAGCTGAGATTGTTTATATATCTGAAGGGGCGACCCCCCAGTATATGTGTGACTAATCGTACGTGCAAGTTCGGTATACTATGGAAGATATTCGTAATTTTGATATTTTCTGTCCGTAAACGGAAAGAACATTACATCAGTGGCCTATGGGGCGCCTACCGTGTGATACAAATATTTGCTCATAACATCAAAAAGCACCGTCAGGACAACTGAAATTTTGGGAACTAACCTTTTCTTGAGAATATCTCAGGACTTAAACAAAAGTGAAGGTGTTATAGGATCACGAAATGTACCTTAAGATTGTACAATTTGTAAAGGGGTCAACATTAAAATTTAATCTATTATATTTAACACTTGCAAAATTATTGCCTGAGGTAAGAGAATTCCTAAAAGGCATAGTTTTTTTTATGTTAAAATGCTTACTTAAGGAGTAAAGGTCAAAATAAGGTTAAACCAAAATTACGATTATGTTGCCCATGACCTATTGGTCCATAACTGGTAACTATGCATTGTAGATGGTACTATTCCTTATTGGACACTTTAAGCTAGATGAACAACCTTCCTTCAATTACCAAATTGGAGCAACCTTTTTGCCATTTTGACCTTGTTACAAATAGAAATTGACCCTTTTTACCATTTGAGCCAATTTTTACCCTATATAATCCCAAACCACTGGTAATCGATGGTACAAAACTATACATTTTTGGGAATCCTTATGACTAGACGGACAATATTGCATACATTTCAACATGCTTGGAGACATTTTAAAAATTTGACCCATGTGTAAAATTAAATTGGCATCTATTGAAAAAGTGATATCACAATTTGAGAGTACTACATACCTAGCATGATGTTGAGGCTCCATACTAACTACTAAAGGTGTTTCAAACTTTTCTGTAGTGAGGAGGCGTAGCTAAACATGATGTTTGACATGGGTCCAAGCTCCTCCTCTAATAGGTATTGGACCATGCGCTCTTTGTGTAACGATCCGGTGACACAATTTTTAAAAAAAATGCATGTGGGCTGGCAAACATGGCGAAAAGCAAGAACAAAATAATGTTGGCTTTTTATGTACTGTGTTAATTCGTGGTGATAATCAATACGCTCGTAAAAACTTGTTCCTTGTAAAAAGTCGTCAGGAACCCACGGCTCAAAATTTGGAGGACCCTGGCCGAACGGAAAGATATACGATTTTTGAGTTCAGATCATTTAATAATTACCAGGTTTGGGTACGGAAAAGTGCTGTTGTAAGAAGGAATTCCTTGCCCAGTGCGTATGGCAGTTTTAGATAAACGGTCAGTGTGCGTCCTGTTTAAGATAAACGGTCAGTGCGAATGAATATTGCGTCAAATTTTAAGGGTTGGTTTCTTTCGGGTGGGTAACAAAATTCAGGATTATTGCTATGTATATTCGGAACGCCGGATAAGTGGTAATATAAAGTTGCTAATATAAACAGTACAACAAATTATTTTGTAACTTTTTGTCTGTATTCTCATTAACATTTCTAACCAAGGGTCAAAGCGTCAAACACGTTCTTTCCGTTATGATTTTAATACATTACGAATATCGTACACAAACATTTTCGACCTTGTCACTCTTACCTACCGCTGAAGCTGAATGATGGGATTTGATATTGTTATTAGTTTTTATACAAGTCTATAGTTGAGTTTTGGGTCCCAGGTTATATATTTATGTAAGGGATCGGTTCATTATTACGCCGGGGGGGGAAGGGAGGATTTAAACCTGTTTCATCGAAAATTGGCACACTCCCTTGCCTTCCGTTTTTAAAAAATGTTGGCATTCCCATGACATTTTATGAGATTTTTTCATTAAGAAGTTTCACGTTCCACCCTCCCAGTGGTTCTAAAGACTTTCATGCTTGCACCTCTTGTTTTACATTTTTTGTCATATTCCCCTCTAGCTCAAATCTCATTTCCACCTGCGTCGTAAATATGCCCCCTCCTAAAGTCCGCCCACTTTGCTAGGGAAGTCTTTTGGCGTTTTCAATTTTAAGGTTTACACGTTTTCGGCTTTTTTACAAGAACCTCCAGGAAGCAAAGATTTGTCCGATTTAGGCTCATATTGTCGCAGAAGGTTTCCGTCTGTCCAACTATAGCAGTCAGGAGGAGGTTGGACGAGTCCCCTAACTACAAAAGAGGGCAAACAAATTAACCCCGCCATGATTACAATGACTCAATTGGACTCCCTACACAATGAAGGGTCCTAAAAAATCCTGCTCCCATTTTCTAAAATTTTCCCCCCTAAAATTACAGCCCCATCTGAAAAAATCAGCCCCTAAAAATCCGGGTGAGAATTCCTTGACCCATATTTACATTATATCCATCTGGTGGATAAAGTGATGCCAACCTTCCGACACCGTACTCCTCAAAACCTTGACAATTCATACAACAGCACTATGTATCTTTATTAAGGATAGCAAGAAGGCCATCCCACGTGCTGTCGTCGCAGTGATTGCACTTTACAACACTTCTTGAATTCTGAACCCGATGAAGAAGCCGGGACATCCAAGACTTCAGATCTGACAACTCTTGGCTAAGAAACGTCTTGGAGCGCTGGGAAGAAGACGTTCCAGGGATTGATTACTCATTCTAGCGGAGGGCCTGGCAGACCATAAACCAGACCTCACCGGCAGTGTTTCCAAACCATAGAAATTTCCTGTCTGTGCTGAGGCACTACTCGCACAAATTGTTTCGTTTACAGTACGATAATTTGGTAAGGATCACATTCTCTCTGGTTAAAAATAGATACCAAACTTCGCCGAGCCCCTGACTTGGACGGGTCACTTTCAACACCACCCTCGCACTAGATAAGCTTACCTCTGCTATCAGCCAACTAAGAGTGGAAAAGCCCAGGGCTTTATAATTAACCATCTCATTCCTGATGCACTATGGCTCACAATGTCTTGAATGGCTACAGGAGTCGACACATGTTGCCATTCACCAACCATTCCCTTAACAAGATCTGGCGGAGGCTACATCATCGCACTAATACCCCAACTCAAAACAAGCCTGTTGACAACCCCAAGAACTACCGCCCAAATATCAACTTACTGTGTGTTTCCTTCAACGCCTTGAGAGCCGAGCCTGCCCGGCTGGAGCCATCATCGAAATACCATCTGCCTGACGAACTACTAGATTTTTGTCCATGGCCGGCCACTGTCCCATCAGAGTTGTAACACTCACTAACTGAATATTTAGGAGGAGAGCCTTAGAAAAGTGTCGTAGGGCATGTGCCGTCTTGGTGCCCCTTAATGCAGCATATGACAACCGTGTGGCACCAGTGCTTGGCGCTCAAGCTTCTTCGAGAACCATCCCAGATGTAACCTTTTACATTCCTATGTAACATGCTTTCAAACTGTAGCTTTGTTCTTAAGACAAGCAATGGGCAGAGCAGTTGACTGCGTCGTCTAGGCGTAGTCCCCCAAGGATCAGTATTGGTTCCCATGCTGTTTAACTTGTATATTAGCGACTTACCTCAAACAACGGCTACGCCGATGATCTTGTTCTTCTTCACTCGGACAGAATTGGACTGAAGTAAGCAACCTAAGTACTTACTCTACTGCAGATATGGCTATACTTGCAGCATATCTCAAGACCTGGACACTCATGCTGAGAGAAGCTAAGACAACCGCTACTGCCTTTCATCTTAACACTAAAGATGCTCATCGCCAGCTCCAAATCAACCACCAACTTATCTGGGAGTGAAGCTTGATCGGCAGCTTACTTATCGGCAGCATCTCGAGTCAGCGTGTGCAAAGGTATCTTCGACGAATAACCTCCTGTGCCGCCTTGCTGGATCCTCATGGGGTGCTATACCATCCACTCTACGCACCTCCGCCCTGGCTCTATTCTACACTCTGC
Organism: Ophioderma brevispina; assembly: GCA_023653785.1. Taxonomy (NCBI): domain Eukaryota; kingdom Metazoa; phylum Echinodermata; class Ophiuroidea; order Amphilepidida; family Ophiodermatidae; genus Ophioderma; species Ophioderma brevispina. The sequence continues at coordinate 110,084 of JAMKCH010080235.1, forward strand.
TGAATATGCCTCCCCGGCATGGTGCATAGCTCTCATACAAAAAGCTGGACACAGTACTCAACGAGACCATGAGAACCATTACTGGCTGCTTTCATCCCACTCCATGCTTTCAGGCATTGCACCTGAGTTGCTTCTGAAGAGAACATTAACACGAACTGGTGAACAAGGCTGTGTTGGACAACAAGCAACTGCTGCATAATACTGTCAAAGAATCACACCAGCTCGGCAGACAATGACTTCGCTCTCGCCGACCTTTCTGTCGACACACCGCTAAGCTCTTCAGTTCCCCATTCAACATCTTACAGACATGGAACATTGCCTGGCTATACCCCAAGACCTGACCAATTCACTATCACACCTATGTCAGAAACCCTCTCGTGGTAGCAATCTTCCACGCAAGGAATGGGTCATCTTGAACAGGATTCGCACATGAGTCGGTCGTTTCACAGCAATAATGCACCGATGGGGGCTGCGACCATCTCCAGTCTGCCAATGTGGCTCTCCACCACAGACTGCAGATCACATTCTCAATGAGTGCCATACCTTTCGCCCACCGGTGGATATAGACCCTCTCAAACCCCAATCAATAGATAGTGAGCTGGCTCAACTAAATTCAACACATTTTGCTGCTGCCTCATATGCAACAAGAAGATATATTCCATCTACGAGTACAAGTTGATTAAAACTTGCGCTCGCCAATTCGCTAATTGAAATGGCAATTCCGAACACAATGCATTCTTGCAAAATTATGTACAACTATGCACACATTAAACCCAAAATTATTGCTATTGGGACTGCCAAAAGCACGGCATAGGTAGAGGAAAGTGGAGTAATAATGGACCTCTTAAACAAGATCGTAATTTCCAATAATTTATTTCATTCGTTAATGGTTTTTCATTACCAATTGAAAAGCTTTGGCTTTCGAAATATTGTTTCAAAAGGGTCCATAACCCCATGCGTGGAGCAATATGGACCACTTCGTTATTTGCAATAGAGGCGGGGTAAGCTAAAATGGGGGGGTCTAACGTATTCATAACTTTGTAGCTTAATTAAGAGGCCATATTTGCGTGTTAAATTTCAGTTATGTTAATATTAAAATTCATAATATATTCTTCAAGAGTAAAGACAAGTTTTGTTTCTTTTATGCTCACTTTCATGGTATAGTCATGAAATGATTTTCAATCACGATTTTCTCAGATGAGTAAAGTACGATAGTATGTGTAATGTTGGTGACTTGTGCATAGATCATAACAAAGTTCTCACCTTAGAATCCTGACTCAATTACAGTTTAAACAAACCTCCAACGTTATACAAAAGAGAAGTTCAGTCTCTAGTCCGCAAAGAAACACTTTTTCACGTTGCATGAATTCACAAAAATCTTATAAACAAATATATGCCTAAACCATATATGAAGTCAATAACTTTCAATGCTCCCCATCGGTGCCACTATCCATCCACATGAAAGGTCATTTTTGGAACAAATACCAATCATCATCGTTTTCTATAAATTCCTTGATGACATCATCCTTGCATCATCAAATTTTAGAGAAAATATAGGACAAGATGTCAGAATTCTGAATCAATTAGAGCCAAACCTCAAATTTACTAGATAAATATCACACGTTAAACATGTGGCCCGTGATTTGGGTTGAACCATTGCTGGGGCAACGAAACATGCTTTACGCAAGGTTACATCATTTTCTTATACGGCTAACTATCACCATTGTTGCTCAGTCTACGACATTCTTTCTTCCCTGTTGCTAACTTGTTACTAAGACTACATGTTTTATGCAAAAACTCATGTGTGTTTAAAAACAAAATAATTATGCAGATCTGCTTAGCAATTAAGTTAGAAGATTTGGATCGTTGTGGCGCATTACATGCTATTTATAATTTTGACAATTTGCATGCTAGCTATTTCGCTTATGTTGCTATTTCTTCTTGGGGGTGAGGGGACAAATTCCTTGAACCGTGGTTAATTTTCTCCGTATCCACTGGCCGCTGCCACTGGCATATCAAAATTATTATGAATCATTGCAAACTGAAGTAAAACGTTTATTATTGGGACTATTGCTTTGTATCACAGCCTTTTAGTAAAAGGAAACAATATGAAAATATGAAATGTGTTATAATATTAATTAGGATTTCAATTCGCCCCCCCCCCCCCCGTGTGTAACATGTAAAATATTATATTAAAACGTCTATTATTGGGACTATTGCTTATGGATAAATAAACAACATTACAAGACACAATATTAAAAAAAAAACATTCGCCAGATGTAAAGCAGATAAATCTCGAATAATTCAAAATTTTTTGAAGAATAAGCACCCTATTTTGTAGAGATCATTTCGATATTTGTCCTAATTTCTTCCGCCTATTTTTGTTTGAAATTTTATTTGCATTTTTTTTTCTAATCGTCATTATTCTTATATGGCAAACGTCTTAATCACTTATGATATACATATAACTCCGATTATCTTTTCTATTATACCCCTACCCCTAATACCGTTTTCTTTTAGCACTTTTTATGCCCTTCACGTTATAGCATCACCACATCACCGGACAAGAAAAGAAAATTTTACAACAGCACTTTTGGAGCATCCAAATATATATACTAACCGTATCCGAGGTCAAAATTCGTATATCTTTCTGGGCCAGGTCCAACCTTTTCTAAGAGACTTTTCGACAAGTGGGTCCCAGCCTAAAGGTCAGTGGGTGACAGGGCTTTCAGCAATGTGATCCCTAGCTTATGGAATTCTTTGCCCACCTCTGTTCGCCAGGTCTAAGATATACCTTTCAAGAAGCTCTAAAATCTAACAAGAGTTGAGCATGTCCTTAAATTGGTATACATTACTTACTTCCTAATTGAGGTATGTTTTCATATCTTAAGCAATTTTCAGTGTACTTCATAATGAATAAGGGGGTCATTTAGTGCCCCCTACAACTTATTTACCCTCGTATCATTACTACATAAAGTACATTATACTTAAATACCTGAATAAGCTTAAGTCTTAGATTACTACAGAGTCAGTATATGTTATTTGTCTTCATATGTACCATAATATAGTATTTGTCTTATTTTTGTACCCCCCCCCCCCCCGAAAAATAACCCCAAAATGGAGGGTGCGTTCAGGATTCGGGCTTTTTTTGCCTAACATATTCTTATTTCGCATAAAATTCTGATCTAGAAAAACCACTTTCCTTCCAGGTGATACCATTCTTAGGCTGGACCATATCCAGGTAGATCTACGGTCCAATAATCTAAAGATTCAATAAATAGTTTGTTATGAAGTTGTTTTGTAGATTTTGGGCATTGTTTAATACCACACAAACAAAATAATATACATCTTTATATACGCTTGTCCGTGCGTAAATATGAAACCGCAAAACTTCATTTGACTCAAGACTAACCCCAAGGATTGTTATGACAAGTTAACTTCTTATTGTGTCCATTTTTTCAAATATGGTCTAGCCAGAGATGGTTAGTTAACTAACTTAGGGCTCATTAAAAAGTAGGTATTTTTCTGAAGGTAATGGATCTTCATGAATGACGGTAGATTAGAGTTTGATTGAAATCCTTCACGAATGAAGTGATAAATTTGAAGTTGATATTGCTTATACCAAAGGTATAGTCTAAAGGCTGACTCAGAGATTTCTGGAGATCTAACGCCATCAACTTTCTAACAAATCGTGTTTTTGTTGTGTTTGTGCATAGAGGTAATGGTTATCCTAATACTAATCACTGTGTGAAATAGCTAAACTCAAATCAATGTCCTTCATGTAGAATTGACATCTTTCTAATAAAATTGCGGATCCGGAATTTTGTTATATACATGTAAATGCTAATGTTTTCTGTCACATAATGTTTAGTACATCAAAAAGAAAAAGAAAATTCATCTCAAACTTTTAGAATGGGGCATTTTAAATGACTATCTTTTTCTCGTTGACCATTTTGATTAATAAATGCACGAACAACCAATATTCGAAATCTCTGAGTCAACCTGTAACATACAATTTAATTCGATTTATCGGTGTTTCACTGATGGCACAAAAATCAATTTGAAAAAAAAAATAAGATAAATAATGGATAGATAGCCTAACATGATGTTATGAAATAAATAAAGGAAACCTATTTGCAGGAAAACTACAGAAAGGCCAGACTGGGGAGTTTTTCTGGGAGTTTTTACTTTCTCCAATTTTGAGAAAACGCTTGGCGTTCTTGACCTTCAGAACACGATAGGTGAATTTCTTCTCTCTTCCTTTGCATGAAGTTTTATATCCACAGGTGTAAGATCCAAGGAACAGACCCTAATTATGCTGCCTTTCTGAATTGGTCAAAATTAAAAGGAACACGGAATACAAAAATTGCTTAAAACAATGGGAAAATTAATAAGCATTTTAAAAAGTGTACCCTTGACCTTGATTGATTTCCTTTTATGTATTCCTCAAATTTTGATTTAGGCTAGCATTACCTGTGATTTACTTACTATTTTTAGATGAGTGGCAACGTTCACGTCTTATCCAAGACGCATGGTCATGACTACTCGATGGTTTGGTGGCTTTTCAGCATTGACATTTTCCATTGAAGCTGGTGAACATCACTACATTGAATAGCGTAGATTATGTATAGGTTGTCCCCATTTGAACCGTATCCTTAACGATGAACCATTTCTGTCTCAGAGATAGTTGGTTTAAATGAAACAGGGATCTAGTGCGAGCTAAAAACGTCTGCGCAATTTCTCTAACAGCCATGGGAATGGGTGATGTTGTGGCGGGCGAGGGGAGGTGGGTGATCCCGACATTCATTACAGTAACAGTGTAGTCTCGATATTCAAGTAGTGCGACACGGACTGCAATGCATTGTCTATCGGCGAAACCCAAACCGAATCTGAGCAGGCGATGTACCAACAACACTGCAGTATCTGCATGTATTTCCTCTAGTGTAAACGGAGAATACGCATCCCACTAGAGTGGGGTGGCGCGGGGGCTAGAGGACTAAAATTGGCATGTTGCAACCAAACGAAAAACTCAGCAGTGGTTTCTTAAAATGATCTAACTTTGGAGAACTGAAAACTGAAGCAGGGAGATTATTCCAGTGTGGTGATATGTAGGAAAAAAGACTGGTACTGTAGATTTTACTCTTGGCTTGAGGGCGATGATATGAATACTGGTGAGATCTTTACTAGTGTGTTCTGGTCTGTCTGAAGAGGTATTTACTTGCATCATATCTCCACAAGCCATGGGATATTTTATAAAGCATACATAGACGTAAATAAGTCCTTCTTGATCCAGGGTGCAAATTTAGATGTTCCCAGCCTAGCACTGACGCTGGCATTCCTGGTGTAGTTGTTACAACACTATTCTTGCCATGCAAATCTCTGTATACTTTCAAGCTGTTTCTTTTCATCTTCAGTAAATGGTGACCAACCACAAACAGCCAATTCAAGCTTAGGTCGTACCAGGGACTTGTAGAGACGAGACTTTACTTCACTGCTGCAAGATTTAAAGTTGGTGTCGAATAACACCAACTGTTTGTTTGGCACGCGTCGGTGATTTTATGATGTAGGATGCCCCCTAACAGTCGTCACTAAAGATGAGGCACAAATACGGATGAGTAGATTGTTGTCGGGAGATGGTTATTGTTGTGTTATAGCTATAGCTGATGGGGTCTTTTGGTTGTCATGTGCATGACAAAATCATTATCTGCATTAAATTTAATTTCCCACTCACTCTCCCAATCTGCATAAGCATCAAGGTTCTTTCTGTAAGCGGGGCAGCATCCGCAGTATATTTTTTTCGCGGTATATAAGCCTCATCTGCACAAAAACATGGTCAGGGATGAAACATATGATGGTATATCCATTCACATACAGAAGGAAGAGAGGTCCAGAAACATGCACCTTGTGGCACTCCGGAGACTGGACGGCAGCCGTAGCAGACTCTCCACCATCAATGACAACTTTCTGAGTACGTGTAGTTAATAAAAAAAAAAAACATGAAAATCAATTAGTATGTTTCAGTTGATCCATAATGCCTCAACTTAAGAAGGAGTCTTTGGTGTGGTCCACGGTCGAACGCTTTTGAGAAATCGAGCAAGGCTGCGTCCACTTGATTTCCTTTTTCGACAATTTTGCTATGCATCCACAGTGAGGAGGAGTTAAGTATCGCAACCCCGGTTTTTTTCTAGACCCATGTTGACAATCTGTGAGGATTTGGTGACCGCTCGAGGTGAAACATAATATGAGGATGGATAACATGTTCCAGAACTTTGCACAAGACAGAAGTCACATGCATATTGTGTACGGTAGTAACTAGACTCGCTCCGATTCCCCTTTTTAAAAATTGGGGTGACAGTTTGGCAGTCGTCCAATCAGTAGGGTGTTGGCCACACTAAAGATTTGATTAAAAAGTGACAGCAAGGAGTGAGCAAGCTCGTACTACATTCCTTGAGGATACGATTTGGGATGTTGTCTGGACCAGATGCCTTAGAAGCGTTAAGATCAGTAGAAAGTTTCTGGATTCCTGCGGGTTCTATTTCCACCAAACAATACAGGATATCCTGCTTTAAGCTTGGGATAGATGTTGTAGATTTCCTGGTAAAAACAGACTTATAAGAAGGAGTTGGCAAGTATATTTGCTTTCCCCTTATTACCAGACACGGTGTTGTTACCATTTTCAGGGATAAACCCCAACATATCTCCCCGCTTGATTTACGTACTTCCAGGAAACTTCTGACCCAAGCATATTGAGGGTAACCGTCGATGAGATCATGAGATTTTTCTCATGGGCTTTACGAGCTTCTTTGAAGTACCAAGCATCAGCTTCACTATAGTTTATGTGTCGGTTATACCAATCTCTGCAGCTTTCTACTTTGTGCGACGAAGACTTTGCGAAAAACCATGGGAGATTAAATCTTGTTGATGTACATTTTGACGGGATGTGCTCATTGGTAAGAGAAGGAGAGTCTCTTTCATCTGGACCAGTTCCCTCGATGAATGAGATTAATTCTTGAAGAAAAGTCTCTCCAAAATCCTTTAAGTCATGCGGAGTTTGTCCAATTACCCTGTTATATAAATAAAACTTTCGCCGAACTGGCTTTGTTGTAGGTTACAGCCTGTATTCACGAAAGCCTTTACAAGACAGTGGTCACTCTGACGGGTAAGTTGGATACGGATTCCACCGCAGTAGGATATTACAGAAATAATCCAGGATGTATCTTTCCGGGGGGTTCGGAACAAGTTGCTCGAGGCTGAAGCTGTTGCAGGTCAATACACTTTTGACATTGGGCTAGTATTGGTACTGCCCACTTCACGGATTGATCAATCCAGTTGATATCTTTCAAATTACAATCGCCACCCCAACCCGATTTCACAGTTTCCCTTAGTCTTTTGGTGTAATTTAGACACTGATGGTTGGTACATCAATCGGACCATGTGAGGGGCTGGATTGTAAAAAGACCCCAAAATAGCTTTATCTTTGGGTTGCATTCCACCTTAACCCAAATGCATTCAGAATCAGTTTCCAGATAATCAACTTGGTGAGCAGTACATGTTCTTGATGGAATTAAGACCCCACCATATCCATCTGAACGGTCTTTCTGAAAATACTGCAAAATCAGGGGGGACAAGTTCAGAGTCCAGGACTGACCCATGTAGCCAAGTTTCGGTGCCGATAATCATATCGGGCTTTTGTTCATAACTAATTGCCTGAGCCTGGGCCACCTTCTTTTTTCCGCTTTGAAAAATTACTGTTTTTAGTCTGGTGAGTTTTTTAACTTTAGCACAAGATTTCTTTGATTTAGTCTTTGGTAAACTTGCACGGCAAGATATACGAGTATCCCTGTTCCGTGTGTTTTAGGTGATGAAGCAGCCAATGGTTCCTCATCATTTAGAGACTCATCAGAGTCAAGCGGACAATGGGTTACAGATTCAACGCAGCATATCATCAAACAATGGACCCCCCCCGAATATTTGGCTGCCACCATTGTGGTGCATACCCATGATGTACTGGTATTGGCAAGTAGGACTATAGTCTATACCCTGTTGACAACAGGTGCATTCATACCATTGCTCGCCATTCATCACACAGAATACGGGTGGTATCCCACACCATGTCGCCCCACAAATTCCACAAGGTGCGGGTGGGTCATTGGACAAAACACTATTCCGTGGAGGCCCTGGATTTGGTTGACATCATTTCCCAAACCGGAAATCAGTCCATGTAACCATGACAGACCCCTCAAGTTACGAACGGTTTTAAGAATTTCTTACGAGGCGAGATAGTAGCAGCATAACTTCCCAAACAGTTACAGTACGGAGTAGTAATCAACAAGTCATCAGTTTGCTTCCTAAAATCTCAGTTATACTACAGTCAGATGTCGCCTATGGCCGCATCAAATATCAGCATGGGGTAGATAACAAATGAGCAAATTCATAAATGGCATTTATGATTGGTACGGCAAAAATGTACTTCACCGATGGTAAACAGAAACAGTAGGTAGAACTATTGGTATTGCGTAATTTAAAATGGCCGACATAACAAAACCCTAGTTACAGTCTGATTCACTATAAATTTGTTAAAAAAACATGCAATTACGACGTGCAGAAAAAAATACATTCAAACTATGGTTCAATGTAGAATCTAAAAAGTATGATGATGAATAAAAAGACCAGAGGTCGTTAAAAACGGGAGGAAATTAAAGATAAAAACGAAGAAAACTTGCCGCGTGTTACAATCCGTCTTTTTCTTCTAGCACCCGCGATCTTTTTTTTTTTTTGCAGCGCCCCTCCTGATTCAACACAGCCCGACCCAGTTCTGGTTGTGTTGATTCAGCTGAAGTACCAACATCTAAACGCCAAAAAACAAAACTTTTATAACAAGGACGTCGTATTTTGGATAGAGACAGAGTAGTGGTCCGAGACCGGGGTCAAGGAGGCCATTATGTGAACTCTGAACAACCATCCCTAAATAATAACTTGCGGGTGGGCCTAACACGTCGGAATCACGAAGATTCCAAAAAGACAAACTTCTTCGACCTGTGATGTCACCAGCTTGTCACGGTCAATGCTGAAAAGCCAGGGTTGCCCAAACCTCAGTAGGCTTGATCAATGCGTCGTGGATAAGACGTGAAACTTCAGCTAAAAATAGTAAGTCCAGATGATTCCATTTAATATACTACCATAGTAGTTAAGAAAAAATATTTAATCGTCGTCTTTATAAGTTCTTTTGTATCACGGTTAACCAAAAGCGGGTGGGTGGTTTCACCCCCCCCCTTTGGGAATCGTGGGAATTCGTAATTAAGCATCCGATGCTTATAATTTTGATAGCAGTGTTTACCTATGGCCTTTCGACTAACATCCCTAGTATGGCGTTGAATGTCGTCGTTAAGTCCGCGGGAGTCGCCAAATTGTCAATTTCACAAAAATCAATTTCTGCGTTAACATAAGGAGATATACGGATTTTCGGCCAATAAAATAATTGAAATTGACTATTGTTACATAAACAGGGTTTTAGAGCATATTTGTACCATATATTATTCTTGGGTAGAGACTAGGTTATGTAACACAACTCACCAAACAAACAATATGACATAGGTGTCGATTTTCCATTATGGTCATAAAATCTTTGTGTGGAGTGTGTTAAAAGTGGGTTGTGATGTTTTTCCCGTCTTATTTTAAACGGGAGGAGAACCACAATTACCGCACGTAGTTATATGTGAAAGAAGAACCGTACACACATTTACATGTGCGGAGTCTTGTCCGTGGCATTAGAGTCCTCAATTAAATCAAACAGCCAAAACACTGCTTGTAAGTTTGTTCTCATTTATTCAACATATATTCATGAACTGCTGCTTGTATTTCGGTCACTCTCCCACCGACCTCCAGACAAAGATTGACTTTAAATATGTACTCAAAATACAAGCCTTATATTGACCAATGAGTGACTAGATTTTTCACTGCATGCATAACACTCACAAACACATGTCTGTACATGTGCTCTATCCTTCCATAGTAAAGGCATTCTCATCAGGAAGCATGGGTCAGGCACAACCAATGGGCATTTTCTATGGAACAACCCAAAAGCTTTTAACGTTACTTCATGCAAACACATGCATATTACTCTGCAACCACATTGTAATATCAAAAAGTAACATTTTATATTAATACAATTTTGCTAACAAGATTTATAGGCCCAAAATAACCGATTTTCCCCATTTGATTACACTGAAAAATGACATGCCTCCGATGAAAGACTGGTCAGTCTTCTAAAATAATGAAGAGTAGCCGTGTAAGGCATATATAAACATATCATATAATACACATATGAAAATATATAATTCAGAAAATCTGGGCATTTAGGCAAAATGGCAATGTCCTTAATATTTTATAATACAACAGAGTAATTCAAAGTTCAGACATCCATACGAAAAATGAAGTCACTTCTCAGATTACATATACGTGGACAGGGAGTGATTCGTAGGACCTAGTGGTAAATGTCAATGTCAATACTGAAGATCATTGTCGAGATTGAAGAGGGGAATGAACTTGTCCTCAAGTACAGCTAGTAGAAATATTTAACCTAAATGTCAAAATGAATGAATCTTCTCAGAATTCATATTTCATATTCGGGCGCGTTAGGGTTGTGACATGACAGGCAAGTTAACAATTAAACAGTCCATATTTAATAATCTTTCCCTGGAGAATTGCCAGCGCAGATTAGTGTTGAAAAAAAACCATATGCGCTTGGCCTGATTCGAACCAGCGACCTTAGTATTACATTGCACGACGATCTAACCAACTGAGCCATATCAAGAGGCGTTGGTAGTAGAAGAGCGAGAGATAGTCATCTATAGGTGTTAGGTGTGCGAAAGGTGTTTCCTTCGTTTTCCAAGCGGATAGCATCAGAACTGTAATTAACATATACGATTATATTTGTTTTGAATTGAACACTACTAGTTATCAAGGTATAGACAAGGAGCTATAATTTTTTAATCTTCCCTGGAGATGAGATTGCCAAGCGCACGAAGTGTTGAAAAAAAAACACCATGTGCCGCTTGGCCGGATTCGAACCGGCGACCTTCGTATTACATGGCCGACGCTCTAACCAACTGAGCTTATCAAGCAGGTTGGTAGAAGAGCGATAGATATATCTATAGGTGTTAGGTTCGGAAAGGTTGTCCTTCGCTTTTCCAGCGGATAGCATCAGAAACCTGTATATTAACATATAACGATTATATTTGTTTTGAAATTTAAACTACTTAGTTCCATGTATAGACCAGATGTATATATTATTAATCTTTCCCTTGGAGATTGCCAGCCACGATAGTTGTTGAAAAAAAAACACCATTCGCTTGGCCGGATTCGAACCGGCGAACCTTCGTATTACTGCCGCCCCTCTACCCCACTGAGGCTATCAAGCAGGGGTTGGTAGAAGAGCGATATGATATCATCTTAGGTTGTTAGGTTCGAAATTTGTCGTTCGCTTTCCTTGCGGATGGGCATCAGAACTGTATATTAACATATACGATTATCATTTGTTTTGAAATTTAAACTACTTCGTTCTTCAGGTAGACAAGGATGTATATATTTATTAATCTTTCCCTGGAGATTGCCAGCGCACTATAGTGTTGACAAAAAAAACCATGTGCGCTTGTCCCGGATTCAAACCGCGACCTTCGTATTACATGCACGAGCTCTCAGACCAACTGACAGCGGGTTGGTAAAGAGCGCTAGAAGCATCTATAGGTGTTAGGTTCGAAAGGTGTCCTTCGCTTTCCTAGCGGAACGCATCAGAACTGTATATTTAACACTATCGTGCGCTGGCAATCTCCAGGGAAAGATACTACATATATACAATCCTTGTCTACCTGACTAAGTAGTTTAAATTTCAAACAATATATCGTATATGTACACCCAAGCTATTTAAAACAAGTTACTTCATGCACTACACATTCATATTAATATGCAACCTACTGTAATATCAAAAGTAACATTTTATATTTAATACATAAGTTTGCAACAATATTATAGGCCAAACATACCTATCCTCCCCATTATATACACCCGATAACATGAAGGAGAATTGATTGTAAACCCATAGTCCGCATTGCAGCCGTCATGCGTTTCACTCTAGACTACATCTTAGAAAACTTTTCTTAGTCCTCTTTCTCTTAAAGACACTTCCACTTAGAAAACCGGGCTTATGCTAATGCAGATGCGGTGATGCAGTGAGCGCCCCATGCCCACTGTTTCGTAAATGTGACCGCATGAATTTAAAGTTCACGCGTATCGATCGATATCGGTCACATCATGAACAGCAGCTGGCATGGCGCGTCACTGCATCACCGCATCTGCATAAGCATAAGCCCGATTTTCTAAAAGTCGTAACTATCAATGATTACTCGAAAGAGTCAAATATTTGAAAATTCCAGGAAATGCATAACATTGACGGATAAGTTCTGTTAATTCCTCATAAGTTAACTTTTCCCAAGTGAAGAATTGACATTGCCCACACAAAGGAAAAACGGCGGTTTTCAAAGCTATGACTCTCCGTCAATTATACTGTTGTAGAGTGTCCGTTCGGACGTAATGACTCAAATATCCGATTTTGTGCTTATTATGGTTGCTTCGGGTCTATCATTTTTGAAGGGTATGTTAGGGTTCCCCGTTACTTGTTAGAGCCATGTTAAAAAATCTGATTTTTGATTGAGTTCTTTCGATTTTATGTTTAGGCAAATCAACTTGATTCGCCTTTTAAATGATCCAGAATGGACTTTCCTTTTCCAACGACTGATGCTCATTTACCTTGGTCATTTTCTTTTTGCAATGCAGTATCAATCGACCCCTACCATAAAAGGTGGGTTACTGATTATCGGACCCCAAATTCAGCCACCTCTTACGGAACCCGTTACGAGTGGGGATTACAATCGTTTGGTCTGCCTGAAGAAAACGCGGTGATCATCAATATGGGATACGGTTGGCTTGAGGAAGGAGATTGTTTTTGTAGAGAAACCCTACTCATATCGATGTCAAATTGGAACCATTTGACGAACATTACGAACTTTTGGGAGCTTTTTTGGAATTCACACATCCGGTAAAATACTTCACAAGTGGGGTGTTGAGATTACCCGCGAGGGAACAATCGATCAATTGTCACTAGCTGTACATCCCATCCATATGAGTCCACGTTACGTTCTTGCGCCCATCTGCATTTCTCTTACAAACACACCAAACAACCTCAATGGGAATGCTTCTCTCGTCAGAGGCGTGGCAAGAAAGATATGACAGAATGCCATGAGGAAAAGTTTCTTCTTATTGGAATAAAACGGCACATCATACTCGCTATCTACTGGGCAGGTTTGCTTGCTTACGAACTGCCATGGCACAAAATACAATTGCTCTTCATATTTGGAGCTCCATATAAAGGTTCAGAGTTTTTTTCATACAGAGGGTGTATTGAGCAATCCCACAATGCACCCTTTTGGGAAATCTTACTTCATAAGGTCCTGTGGATCCACCAATATCCTATCTTACACATAAAACCCACTGACTTTTACACTATTTTAACCCACAAGGTGCTAGTACTTAGGGAAGTTTTAGCAACATCATGAATTGCTTGTGTTTTCTTAAACTTCTTGAACACTTTTTACTCCGATAGGCTTGGCATTTGTTTTAGTCATCACGTCGTATAGGCACCTGTAATTATCTCTGATGCCAGTATTATGAATGACGGAACTAACAATATGGGATAACTGCATTATGTTACTAATAGATACTACCTAATTCCACACGCTTTCCGATGAAATAAATAAACAGACAAAAAATCTCATTTATTGAGGTTCTAATCATCAAGGTTCTAACTGATATTTTTTGTGAGATAAGAATTTTTTTTTTAAATTTACATTTGCTAAAGCTTTAAATGATTATAATATGTTCAGAATTTTTCAAATTTGTTTAAAGGTCGCCCTTGTGGTGGTTAGTTTCTTTTTTGTTTTATATTTCTGTGAACTAAACGCTCAACGAAAAAAATATCATTTATTGAGGTTCTTCATCAAGGGTTCAACTGATATTTTTTTGTGGAGATAAGAATTTTTTTTAATTACATTTGCTACTTTAAAATGCTATATAATATGTTCAGATTTTTCAAATTATGTTTAAAGGCCCTTGTGGTAACGTTTCTTTTGTTTTATATTCTGTGAACTTAAAACGCTCATATCTCAAAATGGACAACATTTCAGTTAAAACCTTGTATTCTCAGCTAGAAATGATCCTAACCCTCCATCAATAAAAATCGGTGTCATTCCCAACTCCAGAAAATTAAAAATTAGTTGATTCAAGCTGCTTAATACATGTTGAAGATACGGATCTCATATGGATCTATATTTTATAAGCATACTATTGATTATGTACTTTTTTGTGTAAACTATTCTCCCTATGTGAACAACGTATCCAGTGTAATTTTTCTGATAGTGTCATTTTCATCATCCATTAAGTGTGAACCATAAAGAGTAGAAATATTTTCTTGGACAATCTCTTATAATACAACAGAACATGCTTGGCAAGGAATAACATGAGTTCAACTTTCTTGGAGTATTTGTTCTATGATATTTGTGCCTTTTTCCATAAATATATTTCAGTTATACACAGCACAAACTCACCATTGCCTGATTGGAATCTACTTATTCAATGTACTTGGGCACGATTACAACTTTTTATGAATTCAAATTCAGATTTCATTCTTTGGTATTATTGGCGCTGGATAACGTTGTTGACACCATGTTTCTTATATAAGTGTTCAGATCAAATCCGGCTTCAAAAACGCAACTTTAATCCATGTTTAAGTGTACTTCTGTATTTTATTATATAAGTTCGGTAAGCCAATAAATATACAACAAGATCTTTTTTAAAGAACCCATGTAACATGCATAAAGGTGACCAATGTGACCCTCATCAAAGAGCTTTACACTCCTCTAACCAAATTTGGCAATATCTTTTTCTTCTCAAAAGTAATGGTATATCTTTGAACAGTAGGATCATATCTGACAACATTTTTGTGTTTGTTAACTGCAGAGACATTCAATAGGGCGGGCCAATATAGCTAACATTCAAATCTACCAATGGCCATTAATATTGTAATATAATTGAATTATAATAATTCACAATAATGATTAAAGTTAGATTAAGTATGGATAAATATGTCTTTGACCATTACAAAATCATATCTGGCATTATGGTTTTGTTAACAGTTTCGAATTCAAACTACAGCCATCTGGTCTCCTTCAAAGAAATCTTAAAATCTACAAAAATGCATATGAATTCCGATCATTGTAAACTCATATCAGACATTTTTATTTGTTAACATGCTAAAAAATGAAAAAGGGCAGCCAATTGCTGCCTTCAAACCTTGAAATCTGCAAAAATTTTAACAAAAATCCTTATGATATCTGTATATTATATTTATTATATTATCCCAAAATGTTGAATGAAAGTGGTATATAAGTATAAACTTATAACTATGGCCCTTGCAAACTCGAATGAGTCTTATTTGTTTGGTCAGCAGCAAAAATTCAAGATGGCTGCCGATTAGTTGTTAATTAAAACAATTGCCATATATTGCATTATAAATGTTTATATCATCATCCGAATATGGTTTAAGTGCAAACTCATGTATTGCATATGTGTCCTGACTGAAGAAAAACTCTATAAAATGTCATTTGTGTTTGTTTTTGTTGACATTTTACAATTCAAAATAGCATACAATATGGGTCAGTATGGCCTGCTTTCCTGGAAATGGTCTCTCGTATTTGCCACCGGGGAGTTTAGTACGTCCTTCTGTCTTGTTTTGCCCTATCATAAAATTTCCCTCCCTCCCCCAGGTGTGTGGTAGACAGCAGAATGCTTTCCTAATTACCTCAATTTAGTATTAATGGTTTATTAGTGTCTTTGCTTATGCTCTTTTTACATATTGGATTTTGGTAATTAGAATTTTGTGGCCAGCATTTCCCTGTAGATAGTTGAAGGCCCAGAGTCATTTGTATGATGAAAACGATTTCAATCGGGTTATGTATTAATAATACTGCCCTGTCTCAAGCACTCGATACGCGAACATCCCATGATAAAAACATGATCTGCGTTTTACTGATGTTAACATTCATTTCCCACAGTCACAAAAAATCTGAAGAATTTGATATGTCTTTCTTCTTAATCCCTAGCCACCCCGACTGTATCAGCCATGAAACTATGTCATCAGCATAAAAAGAGGGTTTATTTCCGTAGTGTCTGGAAATAATTGCATTCCGTGAACATCACTTGCATCCAAGTAATTCGAAAGTTCCGAAATAAACACAGTAAATTGAATTGGGCTGACTAAACACTCCTGTTTGAGTCCAATTTTACAATTCACAAAATCAGAAACGAGGTTACCTTGGCGTACACAAGCTTTGACTTTTTCATTTAAACTTATGAGCATGTTTTTCATTTTACCCGGTATTCCGATGGAGACAAGCTTTTTAATAAGCAAATTTCTAGAAACACTGTCAAAGGCTTGTTTAAAATCAACAAAAATACAGTAGCATTTACCTCTTGGACGTGTGAGTCTTCTTTGAATCACTGCATATAAAGTGAACAAATTATGTACGGTTGAGTAACCCTGGCGAAATCCTGCTTGTTCTCTGGGATTTTCTCGTTTACCTCACACCAGGCAGTAATCTTGAATTAAGGATTGATGTAAACAATTTTCCAAAGCATCAAGCAGTGTAATAGGTCTATAATTTCCTGGGTTTTGTGGGACTTTTTTTTGTGTATAGGAAACTATCATAATACCGTTTGTCCATTGCCGTAGGAAAAGTCCTGATCAAACAAATAATTGAACAGCTCATGAATAACTTCAATAATTTGCCATTTGGTGCATTTTTTTAAATACCTACCTTAGGCAGTCCATCCAAGCACCGGCTATTTGTTTGGTTTCAAAAACAACGATTTTTATTGCAATAATCATTTCATTCATACCAATAGGATATTCAAGACGTCATCGATGTCGTTATTCAAAACCTCTGTATCAACTGAATTTGAAGTGACCGGGTCAGATTAATTCACTTTCTCCAGTTTACAACTCCCGCTCATTACTCTGATTATCTTCTACTATTTCAGGATCAAAGAGTGAGTCAAAATATTTAACCCGTCCATCCAAACTCAGGTGTTTGCTCCCTGTTTTGCTTGATGTCCGTAATATGTGTTTTCAATTTCAGTGTTTCATCATCCCGTCTCCCAAAATGTGTGTGAGTCCTTTATATGTACTTCCAATTGAAACGAATGTTTTGTTGTAATTGTTTTTTTTTCTTCTGTTTGCAAAGTGATTTTATATTGTGGTTTTGAGATTTATAATATATCGTTCATTATCATCCATGTAATTTGTTTGAACGGAATTTTTCGTAACAATTGACAGCTTTTAAATTTTCAGCTAGCTGAAATTCTCGATCAAACAATGATTACAGGTACATATTGACACGGTCATATTAACCATGGCGAGGTTTAACCAGCATACGGTGAGCAGTATCATGATTTGTTTTTTGAATGTTTTCTTTAGGAGCACTGCTATAAATTGTTGACACCTGTCTGAGTTCATACGGTGTTTAAAGTCGAACTGTAAGTTGCTTTCCTTTTACCTTGTATTTTTTAGTGTTAAGTACACTCTGCACCAGGTGTTTTGCTTTGTTTGTATAATTACTTGAATTAGTGACGCAACAAACGGGGATATTGGTTTGATTGCAACTCTTGCCTCCACTTCAAACAATGATGCGGTTGAAAAGGTTTGATGACACAATTAGTCGTCCCGGGCTACATACCACGTGACCTTGTATAATCCATATATATAATGTTTTTAATGTTTTCCTATACCAGTTTTACTGCTGATCCTGAATCGATGGAGCCCCCAGACTTAAAAACCATGAGTTTTTTCGAGAAACGGCAAAATTCAATGGCCACCAAAAACTAAAAAACTCATAGTTAATTACTCAAAAGTTGTATTTTTTTGCCTGCCCAGCGAGGAAGGAGGTCAAACCCCCCCATTTGGGACCAATTAAAATGTGAATCATTAACCACCTAATTAAAGAGAGTCAATATGCCGCAATACAACAAACATCTGTATATTTTATCTTCTCTTTGACCGTAGAATGGTAACATGAATATATATACCAATGCTTTAGCAATCATATATTAATTGAAACAACTATGAAATGCTTCAACAATTTTCTAATCAATCAACTCAATAAACCATTCAAGAGGGCTCCAAAATGGCAAAATTCTTACTGCTTAAAGGCAAGAGCCCCATGTTTGTGTAGAAATCACTATAACTGCTTCAGAGCAATTTAAATAACAATACATAGTCAAAGTTATTAATATTTGCAAGATGGCATCCTAGACAGGCAGTTCAATATGGCTGCAATGTAAATCAATAAGGTCAGTAATTCATTCACGCTTAGGCTAAAGATATATATTTTGTTGTTTTAGTTGGATTATCACTACCAAAACCCCTTTAAGGCCTATCTTAAGTGTCATGAGTTGTTATTCATCACATATCCCAATAAGGATGCCAATGGACGCCTAAAACCACCAAAAACAAAGAAACATATATCTGTAGACTATTAGTTGAATCGTATTTTTGCCGCTTAGTAAGTGGCCATTTCCAGCCTATTGGATACCCATTTTTGGAGGCATCTTAACATGTGATCCCGGAATGGGATTACCTAATGCTGTTTACATGATCTATTGATTTAAATAATATACCCAAACATTGGCAGGTGACTAGGTTAGACACAGATATCAATTATAGAATTCTTAGAGTATCGGAAGCCATCTTTGGATCCTATAATGACGGAATTTATATCACATTTTTTTAATTATGTCTTATTATTTTAATTAATTTCTGACGGCAACAATCAGGATCTGATACCTAATTACTAACCTGCAGTCAAAAATAGAACACGATCAGACACTTTATTGTATTGGCGGAATAATTGGAATTCATTGATTACGTGGTTACAGAATCATATGTTAATTGGGTCACAATGAATGTTTAAACGAGATGGATGAAAAATGCACACCTTTGAGTTAACAAGAGTTTAATTGTTTTTGTGTTTGGTGGCCATTTTGATTTTTTGCGTTTTACAAAAATGCTCAAGGTTGCTCGTCTGGCATCCTCATTCAAATCAGGCATAAAAAACTGGTCTAGAAACCGTTGAAAAATTAGATAGCTAATAAAACCAGGTTGATATTAGGTATCAATGAATCTGCAGCCTGGACTAAATTACATGTTTCGGTGTATTCAGGTTCCTAAACCTTTGTCTTTAAGTGTTCACTTATTCCATAATTCCATACGTTTTTAATCAATGTCTAAAGAAGAACAGGTTTAGCCTTTTTTACTTAAAGTAGAGCATTTGGAGAACTTCGCCTATGTACAGCTGATTTTGTAACATTCGCCCTCTTTCATCCTTTTGCTCTGTATCATGTCAATGAAACAATTTCAAGACACACGACCATAGACGTTTTTGTTCCTTGATGCCAGACGGACAATTTATAATTAGACATGATTGGAGCATTTACAATTTTTGAGCCCTGTATTAGCTTATTTTCCTCTAATTCTCTTTGCACAGGATGTGACCCGGCAGAGAATATGAAATATGGAATCCTAACCACATACTACATAGAAGACCAAACATCATGTACTTTTTCAGCTGCATAAACTCTCTGGGCTCCTGGTCTTTATGTGGTCTTTATGTGGCCTATACGAACATGTTGGTTTTGATTGTAGGTATTTTAATGGTGTTGAGGCCATTTGATTTCAGGATACGATATCTGAATTTTGTTTGAAAGAATGTAGCCCGAAAGCTTAACAATGAAATTTATTAAAATAGATTATTAGTTACTGTAGAACCATATTTCACCGGCATCTTCGTAATTCACAATTAAACGAAATTCAGGAAAAATATGTCCAAGGTATGTTGTGTTTGAAAAATAAACAGTTTGCATAAATGATGATTGTAACTCTCTATTTTGATGTGTGAGTGGGAGATCGAGGCTTGACAATCAGAGAGAGCCAAAATCATATGCATTCTTGCTCCATATGCATTACTCCATAAAACGAAGCTGTTAGTTTTAGTTCACCAAAATCAATTTTAATATTTTACTGTTAGACCGTTGGCTGGGTGGGTCCCCGTGTGCATGAGATGTGCCCTAGTTACTCTTCACAGCCATGTACTAGACAATCAGACATAACAAAAAATTGAGGGTAGACTTTGCTACCCCGGAACTTTTTTCGCTAGAGGGCGTTTTCAAAATGGCCGCCAAATGACATTTCAACACCATATAAGAGTGTTTTCATAGCCACGATATGGGGTGAAATGGCCCAGTTTTGTAGTGTTTTTCTATTTTTGTTTATGTCAAATGTATAGAGCGGTCACATTCACCACTGACAAATATTCCTTATTGAGGGCGCTTTTTCAAAATGGCCGCCAAATGCTATTTAAAACCTTATAATGATGTCTTAATAGCCATAAAATGTGGAAAATGGTCCAGTTTTTCAGTGTTTCTTATATTTGTTGATGTCATATGTAGAGAGTGGTCACATTCCCTACTTAAATGTATTCGTAATGGAGGGCGGCTTTCAAAATGGCCTGCCCCAATGCAATTTAGCACCACATAATGATGTTTTAATATCCAAAAAATGGGGTGAAATGCCCCATTTTTTGTTTTGTTCTATTGTGATGTCAAATGTATAGAGCGATCACATTCACCACTTAAATGTATTCCTAATGGAGGACGCTTTTTCAAAACACCTATAATGTTTAAGTAGCCAAAAGGGGTGTGAAATGACCTGTTTTTCAGTGTTTCCCTATTTTTCTCTCCATCATTTGTTGAGAATATTCAGGTACTTAAAAATAATTGCGGTTTCCTTTTCTCTTTTTCTTAGTTATTTTATTGATATTAATGATTTTCTAGATTTTCTAGTTATATTTCAGTTAATGGATTTGATGATTTATCCAGTACAATGCTGTTATTGGTGATATTACATCCAAGTGCTGCTATAGGGTGGATGCCTTAGCAGTTGTCACCTCGACGATGCAATTTGATTGTGACGAGTTCCTGATGGCAGCATAATAATAATTGGCAATCTTGCTGTAAGAGAAGATTTCCACACGACATGGACATGTATGGCCAATGTCTAAGACCTGAAGACAAAACTTCTGCAGCACATTTGGGGATTTCACAGACACAGCTTTGGATTATGGGTGGAAGTCTGTGTCAGCTGCAAACAGGCTTGATATAGTCTTTGATTCTTACCATTACAAATCTGGGAAGGACTCCGAGCAAAAACAACGTCAAGTCATGCTACCATAATTGAATTAATAACAATCAATCGGGATTTAGCCCTTCCTGTTGAGATATGGGTTGAAATGGTCTAATTGTAGAGTTTCCATATTTGTTGAGGTAAAGTGTATAGAAGGGTCAGACTCACCATAAACAGTCGAGATCGACAGGTTCTGGGCATCAATAGTAACAAGGAGAAATTCCAGATACTTCTCCATGAGTAATCTGCCAAAAAAGCAGTTCAAACTTCACCTACAATAGAAATATACTCAAGTTTCATTTCAGGATACCGGATGATACCTTGCTTCTCTTCCTTTGGTGTTCCAGTAATGAGGTTCCCGAGCTTAAAGCAATATTAGCACATTTTTTGAAGGCGCCCCCAATTTTTCAAAAATTTTGAGATTTTTACACGGTTGCATTGGTAACTGGCTAGTAAACTATAGCTGTGAATGGTTAAGCTCGAAAATGTCTATGTGTCACAAACGAAGGAATTTTGTACTAGAATAATTATTATCGGGGATCCCCGATAATAATTCAACGGCTGCTGGAAACGGCCTTCCAATGTGAAATAGCCGGGAAATAGCGCCATGTACGTGTCTACGCTCATCCATTAGTTGTTTTAATAGTTCTGGCAAGTCAAGTTAGAGGTTATTTTCTCGAGGTGGCACTATTTCATCATGGACGGACATAAACGTAGCATTTTCAGCTCTGCCGTCAAGTCCAATCTGGGATCAAAATTCTAATTACAAAATCGCTTATTTTGTGATAAATACGCATTTTAGCATTCTCGTTCGCAGGTATAGTTTCCTAGACAATTACCAACGTAACTGTGCAAAAATATCACATTTTGAAAATTGGGGGCGCTCTTCAAAAATGTGCCAATATTGCTTTAAGGGACCAATCAATAAACTCAACCGGCGGGCGTTTCCGGTTCTTCCCGGTTCCCAGGCGGTTCATTTAATCCGCTTAATCTTCTGAATACTTTTTAAGTAATTCAGCAAACTCAATGAATTGAACCGCGTGGAACCGGGCAGAACCGGAAAACGCCCGCCAGTTGAGTATTGAATTCTTCCCTAACTTAGATATACACTCTTATTCTAGATTGGTTAAATTTGACACAAAAGTTGTCAAATTTGACACGGAAAATTAGTCCGCCGGGAAACCACAAATTATTGGTCAAAACGACACGGGAAAATGTGTCAGATGAAATGACACAGAAAAGTGTTAGAAATCACTAAAAATCCGAGTCAAAATGAACATTTTTTGTGTAAAAAAAACAATCGGAATAGACAACCATCAGTTTCAAACTGAATAATTTCCTTGTCAAATTGAATAAATTTCTGTGTCAAATTTTAACACATCTGGGAGGTTCAAAATCAATCGGGAAATTTGACAACCAAAAGAAAATATACCACAATGCAAATTGGGAAGTGTGTATCATTTTATATTCATGAACTACTCAATGCAAAATAGTAAATGGAACACAGTATTGTGCATAAAAGCGTGAGAATGCAGCTGCATTGCTTGCACTTACAAGTGCCGTAAGTTTTTCCTATCAAACATATAAACCGTGGTGTTCGCGGTCTTAGATCACATGATCAATTATACAGTCGGGTGGCCAATCACAATCGCAAGATTTGCGATAAACAGTGGACAACCAATCACACGCTTGCGGTTTGATTATTCTGAAAGTTTGTTAAAGATACCTGATTTATTTCCGATTCGAACAAAGAAAGTTTCCACACTTTCCACAGCTAACGACCGAATAAATTGGTCACGTCTGACACAAAAAAGGTGTCAAAAATACCTCAACAATAGTACATGGGACAGGTAATGGTTGTTTTTTTTTGTTTAGTTTTTTTCATATACAATTTTGACAACTAATGTTTTTTCCAATTCAAGAATTTCCATGAGAATTTGAAAATCATGGGTGTGCCATTTTTTTTAATGTTTTCTGGGTGTTTTATAAGGGGAAAAATTTGGTACCGGGGTCACACTGAAAAGTATTTAAAATTGTTTTTCAAATTTAAAGTACCATTTGTTCGCTGCTCATAAGGTTTCTAAAAAAGGTATAGTTTGCCATATTTACGACCTATTGTTTTTTTGTACAATAGGCTCAAAATTCAAGGTCCATTATTGTTATAGAATGGTCCGATTTTGTTGAAACTGGTTTTAAATCGGTCATTTAGTGCATACTTAATACGAAGAATGTAAATAGATTCTCTGTTTCAACCTTTCAAATGAGACGTTTAGAGATATAACTACTGGTCTCCCAAGACCCGTGGACCACGGCCATATTTTGCCTCCTTAATTACTATCAAAACGTCATTGACAACGCGACCGTTTTATTTTCGGCTTCTGTAACAATTTGGCACCATTTTTAAGAACAAACCGATGACTCTGAAATTTTACCCCCAGTATGACCTTGAACCCGTTAATATACCTTGTACTCTTGTACTATAACACTCATGGTAGGGCAAACTATACTCTCTGTCAATCCTTGAAAATGGTACTGAACATGAGGTAATACTTTAAAACACATTTGCCCCTTTTATATTTTCCCCCCTGTATAACCCAGTGTAAACCTTGCCCCCTAGAATTTTCATCAAGATACACATTTTAAATTCACATAATTGTACACCCCTGATTTTTGAATCCTCGTACACATGTTTTATTTATGACAAACCGTTGGTTGCAAGTTAATTTAATTTTTCACAAAAATCCAGTTCCCCATGTACTTAGTTTTGTATTTCTTATAATGACATATAATGAACCTCTGCTAGCACCGTATTTTATTATGGAAAAGATCGATAAGTTGCTACTTTTGATGCGATTATGTAACTATAGTATTCGTGACTAACATGTAAAATACTTTCATCTTTCAAAGATACTTCCTCTAATCAAATAAAGGCAGATCATGGGAACTATGTTTTTTTTTTTTACTTGGCAACATAAGAGCTAGCACATGTGGCTCAAAGTACATAGTTGTTTACGATGGGAAGCAATCATTCTAAACAATACATTAAACAAAAATACAGTCCAAACAAAGTATACAATGTGAGTCAAAAAAAACTTACATAGAATAAAAAATAATTAAAATAGTTAAAGGTGATTTCGTGATCCAGCACCATCTGTTTTAATCTTACAAATTTTTAAAAAAAATCCTTGAGGAAAGCTTATTCGCAACTTTTTAGCTGATTACGCTTTGCGGATTTTGTGTTATGAGCAAATGCTCGTTTCCCACGGCCCCATAGGCCACTGTGGCTATAATTTCCTGTCGGTTTTACGGACAGAAATACCAAATTGCGAATTTTCTTACAGACACGCCGATTTTTGCATGACGATTTGGCATCACATGGATGTAACTAATGTTTTTCACGGTTCAGATGACAATGAAAATCTCAACGGTTTTTAGGTAAGTTCGGGGGGACGAGGCTATGGATCACGAAATGCCCCTTTAAGAAATTATTTTTTGCGAAATGCCCTTGCAGTGGGTTATAAAGAGGGACACACAGGCCCCCACAAAACGTTGACATGGTGTCATTCGGACCCTGGAGGAAGAAGTCATGCCTTTTGCTGGAGAGACCAAAACATCCCGTTTGGCCGATTTTGAGCACAAACAAAGCGACATAGAGTAACATGGTCTTCAGAAGTAGTTTAGTAATTTGAGTAAAAACATTTTAGTCCAGTCAAAAATATGAAAAATTAAAGAGGTCAACACCCCAAAACAAATTGAACGAGAAACCGCTTTCATTGTATTTCACTTGGATTAGGCTAACAAAACAACATATCAAAGTTTACCAAAAACCGGAGGAGTGGAACAATGTCTAATTTACATAATCCAAAAATGGCCGCTTTCAAACTGATTTTGCCTATATATCTTGAGATCTGAGATTTGTACAGACTTAATTCTGTTTCTATACCCATGTTTTAGAGTCAAGATTCAATTATAATAATATTTATACAATTGAGTTCAGTTTTTCTCCCTAATGACATAAACTCACATGGCTGCCATTTTGGAACCACGTTTTGGGATCTTGACGAAAGTGGGTAAAGGTTTTCTTTTGGGTTTATACACCATGTTTTCCAGATCAAGAATTCCGTTTTACATTAATAAAATCATTGGTTTATTCTTTGATACTTAACTTTGATGAAGTCAAAATGGAGACCAGTTTGGAACCACTTTTGACCTCTTATAACATTAGTATCTGAGAGTGTCTTTGAACATTATTTTCGGGATCAAGAAAATTTTTAACTTAGATCAATTTATACCAAGGTGTTATGGATCCAAATCTTTATTTTCAATTGGCTCTATCTCGCAGAACACGAGACAAGCAGAGTACCCTGTCAATAGTTTGTTGCATTTTTCTATTATTATTCAATGATTGCCTAACAGACGTAATGTAGATTTCCCTGCTAAATCTGCAAGTAGGCGGGAAATTGTTTTTTAGGCACATTCTTCAAAAAAAGTAAAACCTTTTGAATTAAAAATATGAAGTTTAAATGTTATTGCACATTTCCCTTTACATTATCACGGTAAACCATCCTTCCAAAGTTCCTGCAGATATTTAAACAATATGTTCCACTCAAAACATCCCTCGTTTGCATAAATGAACGTGTTAATATTTTGCGGATAAAAAACGGTGATTAATTACACCATTTTGCTTCTTTATTTTATATTGAATAGTATTCATTTTTGTTTGTTTGAAAGACTGCCTAAAGTATTGCCTGTACATTTTCAAAAACTATATTGAAAAATTACAAATTTATAGGAATTAGGACAGTAATTACAAAGAATTTTAATTGACTTGTAATGTGACCAAAAAGACGAAGGAAGTTTATATTACTTAGCAAATCATTGTCTCAGTAATGTTTCATAGTCTATGTCAAAAGCCAGTTTAGATCGGACCTTCGGTTAATTACAAAATTATAATGGTTAGATCTTATCTTTCATAAGTTATTGATGTGGTTAATTATCTATCACACGCTGTTACGGCGCTCACCCTTGTAGTATTTTAAGTACTTTAATTAAATTTCTGGTCATATGAGAAGGTAGCCAGAGAGTAGTGCTTAACTTTTATTATCCAGGTTAATAATATGAATACGATCTTAAACAGTAACAACATCAATTTTAATAAAGGACTGGCTTTATAAACTTAATTTCCACGGGTTTTTGAAAGTTTGGGTGAAGTGCCAAATTTAGCAGACTTGCTCTATTTCAACACTGGAAATCTGCATTTAATAGAGAGTAGCATTCTCTTTGACAAGTA
This sequence comes from Ophioderma brevispina, assembly GCA_023653785.1. Lineage (NCBI taxonomy): Eukaryota > Metazoa > Echinodermata > Ophiuroidea > Amphilepidida > Ophiodermatidae > Ophioderma > Ophioderma brevispina. Next base: position 136,717 of record JAMKCH010080235.1, read on the forward strand.
TTAATGATGGCACTGTAAAGAAAGTGTGTGATATAAATGGAATATGGAAATACAAAGATAGTTATTTCGTTTGGTTCACATAAACAATGGTCACCAATTTTGTGGTTATAAGTCAATGAGATGTCACACACGTTGACCGTACTTAGTGATATAAATTTGTTAATTACCCAGTAAAGTTGCTTGTTACTTTTAAGTACCAACATTGTTGTAATACGAAAGGACCAAGTGTTCTGAAATAAAGAATGTGAGTACTTAATATTCACAGAATTTTTACAGTTGAAGGTTGAATTCTAAAAACCCCGTTTTGTCTGAGGTCACAAAAGGATATGTAGGTGCTCTGAAGACCTTGACGGCTTACCTCGTGTACTACTGGCGCCGATGAGATTTTTGTAACGCACCAGACATTGTTCCAGACTCTAGCATAACAATGAGCTAACGATCCCCACTAGATATCTGGTGACTAGGGAGTATAATTCGCCCCGCCGCTGACGACGACTCTTTCGACACTTGTACTCCTGCCTCATTGGTGCACACCCATGAGGGAATTCGACTTGGTCATCGAGTGGACGACTGATAATGCACAACCAGTGACTTCCAAGGGATCGTCAAGCTACCAGAACAACGGCTTCCCGGTGCGGTGGCGACTTCAGGCGGCTGCCACATCGTGCTTAGGTTCTGCCTTCAGCCGTGTGTAAAAATATTGTAATGTGGTTTGAATAGATGTTTTGATCGTGGGTAGGGGGCCCTCGTAATATTGTATGCCCCGAGTAATATTTATAAGAGTAGAAATGGTTGTATAGACCCCGGGGGGTACTCTAACCAAATTGGGTACAGGTGGGTCCGCCAGGTAAAAATCGACCCATGTTTATAGTTACGCAAATTGTACAAAAATATGACCCAATTTATATAGTGGTTCCAAAGTTCGACCTTTCTATAGTTGGCTTTGAAATTTTGCTCCATTTTCAGTATTTAATTTAGCAAAATCCGTCCCATTTTCATAGTAACTTTTTCCGAAATCAGAAAATCAACCATTGTTTCATTGTGATTTTTACGAAAATCAGAAAAAGTTGAACCCCATTTTCATAGTAAGTTGCGAACCAAAAGAGTGGAAAAATGGACCTATTTTATATGTAGCAATGACCTAAAAAATTACCCATCAATATAGTAGCATGGTGGGGAAAATGCCCATTGTTATATTAAGGGTGAAAATGTGACCCATATCGGCGGCCAATATGTACCTACCCTTTCCACTGAGTACACCCCCCCCGGTATAAGACGTCCACGATGCTGTCCAAGTATATATGTTATAAGTGGGGCCGTAGAGTAGAAAATATTCCAATTCCATTTAGGTTCGGTTTGTCGCTTATGTTTGCCCGGAGGTCAAAGCTGGGTAGGGGGCCGTGTAATAGAATTTGGGAAATTGTCACTATTTAAAAATATAAAATAATAATAATACGTAGTAACTATGATGTAAAGAAATAACAAATAAACACCAGCTTAGGTTTTTAGTTGTTATGAATGAATTACTACTACGCTGACGTCACGTTTCAGCATAATTATGTATGATGTCATTTTGTGTCATGCGCCTACCTGCGCCCACGGCGTGGTCCCAGAGGTTTGCAATAATTTTCTGTGACACAGTGTGTGAAGCTGTAGCTATAGTTGTTAAAAACCAGTCTTAAAGTTGAAGCAAGTCGCAAACTCTTGTGCTCATTTCCACTCCTAAGGTTTGCAAGTGGTGGGTTCCGTCCTCACCAACCCACGTCCTGGTGTCAGCCCGCTCGAGCCATAACGTGTGCCCCGTCACGCAGTGCGCGCGGGAGTCCCTTCGCACAGTATGTATACTATTATCTTAGTCGCAGTCACATGTATGATGTTTTATTTATTTAATTTAATTATTCCTCAGGTTTGGTTTGGGTAGGACGTTTGTCAAATAAGGAACCCATAGCTATATCATATGCACATTTTGACCTTTTAAAGCATAATTTTGGGACTTTAGATTGAGGATATTTGACTAATTCTCCAGAATTTTTTAGAAAAATGTGACTTCGAATTAGAAAATTTACTTATTTTTCAACAACAAATTTGAGAACATTTTGAAAAACGAACCCATTGCCAAAATCAAAATTGGCTGAGAAACGGGGTCTTAGATATACCAGAAGGCTAAAAATGAGCTGAGTCTGTGGAAAGTCCCCCTTATGGTCCTTTTTGGTTGATAACCCCCCCCCCCCCGGCCTGGTACCCAACCCCAATGCATCATATAGCTGCTATTAATGCTCATTTGTAGGTAAACACAATTGTTGTTTACAAACCAGTTTGTAAAAATGTGCAAGACAAATTGTGATTCTCTCTCTTCATTTATGATTCTTTATCCTTTTCCACCATATACCCCCGGGTCCCGTACGCAGGGGGGTGGAGCGGTCGCACCCCTCCCCAAAAAAATCCACAAAATGGGAAAATGTCCCCCTTTTTGCTGAATTGGTTTGATAAAAAGGCCCACATTTTGAGAAATTTTGACAAGAAAAAGTCCACTTTTTTATGATGAAACGTAAAAAGTTTTAAATAAAAAAAGGATAATTTTAGGGGGATTAGGCCCACTTTTATCAAAAAAGGTCCATCTTTTTTCGACAGGACTTTTTGGAAAAAAGTCCCGCTTTTCGAGATCCCAACATTCGCACCCCCCTTACAATAATCCTGCGTACGGCCCGATGGACCCCTGCATAGTCTATAGTCTAAAGCAAGATCCAGTTTCTTGGTCTTGTCTTGTTCAATACTGCCCAACACCCCTAAAAAGGGGCCAATCGTGCAGTATTGAGTTGATATTAATTTGATGTGGAGAGAGTGATAATGACAGTTTATGGTTGACAGTTCATGTGCTTTATTGACGGGCTCTTCTTTAAATTGGCTTTTATCCTGTATCTCAGTTATGTATTTTGGCAAGTCGGTCCAGTTTTGACCAGTGTCTTGGGATAAAAGAAAATTTGTAGGGGGCAGTTCTTGCTTGCATAAATTTGGTATGAAGTGTTTTCGACGAGGGTGCTGTATGGCCGAGCGTCCGTTTTTGACCGTTTTAGGGCATCGTGTACTGGGATGGCCAGGTTACCCGTTTCTTGTTGAAAGGTTATTAAACGTTGGATTTGCCGCCTTTGTTGCAAAGTTTCCCATTTCAAGTCATTTTTTCATTGTCGGTTTGCGCTGCTGCTTGGCTGTCTTTTATAGTCCCAGTCACAAATCTGCGCTTCTTTTTTGTATAGATTCAATTGAATTAATGTGCTTTTGCGTGTGACGGTCCCATACAGGGGAACAATAGTCCAATATGGGCCTAACCAGATATTTTATAATAGATTTTCTTTTATGTTTTTGGGGCATCGGATAAGTTCCTTCTAAAAACCCCAGAGTTCTAAAATTGCTTTACTTTGTTACGGTCACCTTGACCAAGTCCAAACCACCACATCAAAACTACGGATTCAAACTCCTTACTAACTAGACAATATACTGTGAACTTGATTACTAAGAAATTTTAAAACAAGTATTTTATTTGTAATTGTGTGTTAAATCAATCTCATTGAAACATCGAATTAGGTATCAATATCAAAGATTAATCTATAATAATAAAGTTGTTAATTAAGGAACTATAACTAACTACCTGGTGTGTGTCGCGACGGGGCTCGGCCGAGATTACATTAAGAGGCCGACTTGCAAAAGTCCTGGCGAATCATTCCGAGCAAAACTTCACTTTCCAATAGGGGTACCGTTTCCACGGACGACTTGTCCTACTGAATCAACCAGCTCCTATGATCCCTAATTAAAACATCACGCATGTGACAGACTGAAAATGACTTGTAACTAACTTTTGTCTCTGTAGTGCAAACCGTGGTTGTTTCACGGTTATACCAACCCATTCATTCATGGATTGTATATATAATAGACGACATACATCAACTATTTTCTCTGCCACTTTTCATAAAACAACTTGGTTTACTTATCCATGGGCAATTACTCGGAGGTAAAATGGGGTTGTGTGGGGTTCACTATAACATTGTGCAAAAACATGAGGCCGAACTCTTGCTTTGGACAGACTGGGGTCATAATAATCGTCACATTATGCATATTATTGTCCCCAATTGCTTATTTGCATATAACAAAGAAAACAAAAGCTCAAGTACAAATTATATCATATACAATGTTCCTTTTGAATTTGCCACATTTTGGTACCAAGGTCGATATACTTTGGACGATGTATGACCACTTGTAACCTTTGACCTCGTGTCAAGGTCACTAAGGTCAACAAAAACTTGCAACCTCTGGGTTTTTCTGAATATCAACTAGAGAAACATTTATACATGGTTGCCAACAAATTAACATGAACTTCGAAAATCACTCTCTGGAGAACTCATTACGTTAATGCATATCTTGATAACTTTGTTCACAGAGATTAACATGTTCGCATTAAACCGTGGTCTTTACACCAGCTATCTTAACTTTTCTTATTTGGGAAATTGAACATTTAATTCACTCAGCATTTTCTTTTGTAATCTCAGTGATATATTTGTATTATCCTTCAGTTATTCTCCCACCTCTAATGTGCGTAACAATAATTTTTGGATAATAGCCAGAAACCGAAACTGCTGGTGTTCATTTAACTTAAAATAGCTAACAAAACCACATATCAAAAGTTTACCAAATCGGAGTAGTGGCACCGTGCCCAGAATTTGCATGAATTCAATGGCCGTCATTTAAAACATTTTGCTTATATCTTCGGATCTAAATTGATAGAAACTTCAGGTTGGTACTTATACCTATGTTTTTGGGGGTCAAGAGTCAGGTATAACATTATTTTATATCATTGGCTCTTTCTTCTGTCTATTTGCATAAAGTTCAAAATGGCGGCCATTTTGAAACATTTTAAACAATTTGTTTATATCTCGGCACTAAACCTACAAACTCAATTCAATTCTGGTGTTATACCCATAATATTACGGAGTCAAAGAATTCAATTTTAACCTTATTTGTACTGTTGTGTCCTTTCCTCATTTCTAATTTGCATAAATTCAAAATGGCAGCCATGCACTTTAAACCTTTCAACTGTCAAATCTCAGTATGTAGCAGTTGGAGAGGCTCATTTACGATGTTTATACCCAATTTGCAAGTTCAATGAGCAAACTGATCAATATTAGTAATTATAAGGCATTTTGTCACATCATCCTCATTTGCATAAATTAGAAATGGTTGCCAGTTTCAACCACATGACCTATATCTCAAAGTCTGAAATTTGCATAATGAGAAAGTTCACAACATTGGACAAATGGCATCGGGCCCTAAATCTCTTATCATATGAATTTGAATTTTTAGGATTATATGGCACTCCAGTCATTTTAATTGATGACTTCTTAGTTGGCAATAACGTCCAGCCCTACAGCCAGTAGTGGGATGTTTTAGTCATCAATGTCTTCTTCAGTTTCTTCAAAGATCCTGGATCCATGGGCACCATTGGAAAGCAGTGTCCGAACACTGAATGATTTACCCAGGCTAAATAAGACAAAAATAAAATAAAAATAAAATAAAGACCACGCTGACAATTTTGCATACACCTCTAAACACTTCTCATCCTTTGGTACACTGAAGACCATTTGCTCTGCAGGTACACTGCCTGCTGTTGCAAGTTACCTGTTTTGCATTTGCACCTTATTATCTTAAGAAGGTTTTTATGGGATGTCTCTTTGTCATAAATAAAAGGTGTGGAGTGTATTAAACGATTACCTACAGACATAATGTAGAATTCCTCCTTATACCTGAAAATATGTAATAGATTGCAAGTGAATGGCTGGAAATATTTAGTCAGAAGTTAAAGAGAACCATTAAAGTGGGTAGTAATGCAATTTTGTTGATAAATATTAATGGACCAGTGTGTTTAGTGGAATAATTCAACAGTGCCACCTTGGCACCCTTAGGTAATTCGAGTTACTGAGGTCACATGTCATAAAGGTCATGTATCCTTATGATGCCCGAACAAGGTATTTGTCTATAGGTCAAAGGGGTCAAAGGATAACAAAATCTTTTGTATATGGGTCAAATTTTTAAAGTGCCTTATTGTAAATAAGAATATCCTCATTATATTCATCTTGCAAAAAGATTTTTAAAAAGTACAGTTTACTATAGACACAGGTAGACGTTTTATATAGAAGTTCCATTGATGCAAATGAGGTATTACAATTGATTCCGTCATGCGCTGTAGCGCTGTATGACGTTGTGCAGTAGTGCTTGGCGGAATGAATGGCAATACCTCATTTCCATCAATGGGACTTCTATATGAAAGTCTACCCAGACAGAGAGCACATGTTTACGTTTAATGTTATGACATAAAATAGGGTTTAAGGCCACATAAACAATAGGGTTGTTTAAGTTGCAGCCATTTGTACTTCAAGGTGACTTCGTAGATATAGCAAACTATACCTTTTCAAAATCTTTGTGTCGATCAAAACATATAAAATGCGGCTACTTTCAATTGCGCAGGATATTTATGAAAATTTGACCTGCAACTTATTAATTAACGATCGTACAAGCACATCATCATTGACTTTTACTTCTTGGGACCTAAGGAAGAATTTGTGATATTCATCAACTTTATGGATGCATTTGGGAAATTGAATCATGTAATGACCTTGACCCTCAATACCTCAACTGCTCAAAGGTCAACTAGCACGGTCTATAATTTCTGTAATAAAATTTCATTATAGTACGCACTTGACAACCAACTTCGGTTTTCAATGAAGGCCGCCTCTCGACTAGAATTGTAAAACCGTTGTTGAATTTAACATAATAAATGTCCTCTAGTTAAATAGGATAGTGAAAACATGAATGGTTAGAATGTGGAATTTATTGCGGTGGTGAATTCCTGTCTAAGAAAGTATTCTAAAAATATGACAAAAGCAATTGAGATTCATGAAGAGAAAGATAATAAAGCAAAAATGTGGGTCAAGTTGATGCTAATCAAACCGGATAAAATAAATGTATATTTTAGCACAGGTTGAAAACGTAATAAAAGGGCCATTCTTCGGTTCACGTTTCGTTTGTGGACCTAAATACGGTTAAATTTTGATTTTTCAACCCATGCTGTTTAGCCAATATAACCAATCTGTTATAACTATTGTATTCATAATGAGTAACCTTTTAGTCCAACCTAACCAAAATAAGGTTTCCACTTTCGCCAAGATGTTATTTTGCAGGAAGGGCACAACTAAGTTCGGTCACGTTTGCGACCTCAGACCAAAAACAGGGGTTTTTGGAATTCAAACTTCAACTGTAATATTCTGTGATATTTAGTAGCACATCTTATATTTATTTCAGAGAACACATTGCGTAATCTCATACAACAATGCTTGTAATTAAAGGAACAAGCAAACTTCACCTCGGCTAATTAAAAATTTAATCACTAGTACCGATTACGTGTGTGACATCTCCATGAATGATTAACACAAAGCGGTGACCATTGTAATTGCACCAAAACGAATAAAATCTTGTGTATTGCCATTTCTCAACTATATCAAAACGTTCTTTTACAGGTGCATCAAGTAAAAACTTGACAAAGGAGCAATGCTACTTCCTAGTATGCAGATTTCCTGGGTTGAAATAGTGCAAAAGTCTGCTTTTGGGAACTTCACCCCAAACTTTCAAAAACACATGGAAATCAAGTTTAACCAGTCTTATTAAACTTAATTGTGGTTTCTTGTTTTTTTAAAAATGTCACATTCATATTTTAATGATAATAACAGTTTAACACTGCTACCTTCTTCATTATGACCAGAAATTTAAAGTAAAGTATTAAAATACTAAAATGGTGAGTGCCGGTGTAAGCCGTTGTGACAGTAATTACCACATCTATAACTTATGAAAGAAGAAAGATCTAAAACCATTTCTGAGTTTAATTACCGAATGGTCGATCTAAACTGGCTTTTACATATGAATATGAAAATTACGAGACAGGTTTTTCTAGTAATAAAAAACTTCTTCGTCTTTTTGGTTCACTGTTCCTGGGACTACCAAAGTCAATAAATTTCTTTGTAATACGTGGTCTATTCCTATAAATTTAAAAATGAATAGCTTATCAATATAAACTAAAGAAGCAAAATGGTTTGTGTAATTAATCTCCCTGTTTTATCCCAAAATATTAACACGTATTGATTGCAAATGAGGGTGTTTTGAGTGTGTGAGTGTTTGAGTACATATTGTTTAAAAATTCATGCAGGAATCTTGAAAGGATGGTTACCGTGATAATGTTAAAGAAATTTGCAATACAATGTGAACGTCATATTTTTATCAAAAAGTTTAATTTTTGAGAATGGCCTTACCCTAAAAACATTTCTCGCCTATTTGCAGGATTTAGCAGGGAACTCTACATTACGTCTGTAGGCAATCATGAATACAATAGACTAAAAGCACATAACTTATTGACAGGTAACTCTTGCCTGTCTGGCGTCCCGAGAGAGTCAATTGAAAGTAAAGATTTGGATAATAACCCATTGGTATAAATGCTCTTAGTTTATTTAAATTTCTTGATCCCAGAAAATAATGTTCAAAGACACTCTCAGATACTCAGTGATAGAGGTCAAAAGTGGTGCCAAAGGTCTCCATTTTGAATTCATACAAGTTAAGCATCAAAAGAATAAAACCAATGATTATTAATGTTAAAACGGAAAATTTCTGATCTGGGAAACATGGGTATATAAACCAAAAAGAAAACGTTTTTCCACTTCTCAGATCCCAAGACATAGTAAAATGTGGTTCCAAAATGCAGCCAGGTTGATTAGGACATTAGGGAAGAATGGGAAGAATAAAAGGACACAATTGTGTAAATAATATTATAATTGAATCCTTGATCTCTAAAAACATGGTATAGACACCAGAATTAAGTCTCGTACAAATCTCAGATCCCGAGAATAGGCAAATCAGTTATGAAAGGCGGCCATTTGGAATTACAAAAATTAGACATTGTTCCACTCCTCCGGTTTTGGAAACTTTTGATATGTGTTTTGAGCCTCCTAATCCAAGTAAAATACAAGTGAAGCGGTTTTGTTGCAATTGTTTGGGTTGACCCCTTAGTTTCATATTTTGAATGGACTAAAATGTTTTTACTCAAATGAATGCTGAAGACTATGTAAACGAGGCATCTTTGTTGGCTCAAAATCGGCCAAACGGGGAGGTTTTGGTCTTCAGCAAAAAGAGGCATGACCTTTGACTCCTTATTCCTGAACACCCTATATGTAGCATGGTAGTGATTTATCTGAACAAGTTAAATGTTGATATCGGCCGCATAATCTGTAGAAGAGATATTTTTGCCATTTGACATGGCAATATTTTGGCTTGCAGACCGGAAATGACCCCCAAATGACCTTTGACTCCTTTATCCCTAACACTCTATATGAGACAAGGGTCAGTGGTTATTCTGAAGAAGTCTGGTTATTTCGGCCATAAGGTCTGTAGAAGAAGAGATTTTGACAATTTAAAACTACATATGGGACAAAACTGGGGCCAGGTTCAAAGGTCACAATGGGAGTCAAAAGTCGTATGCTACCTGAGGGCACGGTCTAGCATTACTGTGATTAAGTTGGTCAAAATACACCAAACCACGGCTGTGCTAGATGCCGTTTAGTAAATGGTGGTTGCAGAAAGGAAAGAAGAAGAAGAACGCGACAGAAACAGAAGAAGGCGGCCTGAAGGCAACGTATTGGAAGAACTTGACTGAACCTTTGTCCACGATTGAGCTCTTGGTCATAAAGATATTTTATGTTGGTCTGTAATTTATTTTCCGTAAAGCCTGTGACTTTCTGGTATTATGTATTAGTTCAAAAGGGCAGGTATCCAGATTGTATTTACGTCATTCATATACTGGCATCAGAGGTGTTTTGAAGCAATCGATGAATACATTATACAGATGTGTCATACATGACAGACAGACAGACATAATGTATTTTTTGTTTTCATAACATACATACAACAGGACAGACATACATACATACATAACCAGGCACATACATACATACATACATACAGACAGACAGACAGTACATGACAGACATAAATACATACATACGATTACATACATACATACATACATACCTACATTACATGGCTGTTCTAAGGCGCCATTTCAATAGACCACAGCGCGAGATGGAAATTCAAACATATTAAAACGAAAGGCAAAAAAATTATAAAAAATCTATGCCCAAAAACTGAAAAAGGCAGCCAGAATTAATTTTGGACCAGTAGGATTTAAGTCCTCTTGAAGGTAAGACAGTGGATGTAGCAGAACGGATGTTAATGGTTAGAGAGTTCCACAGTGTGGGAGCTGGTGAGAGAAAAAACTGCAGTTTTGAAAGCAGATTTCAGACTTTTGGACTTAAACTGTTTGAATAATGAGACGTGTGGTATCCATTTGCAGCGCGACAAACGTAGTGACTTTGTTTATACAGGAAAATGATGAAGGCAAGGTAGTTGGTCCATATCCATTTGCATGTGTAGACAAATAAAGAAATAGTTTGTACAAAATCCTCTTGTCACAGGGAGCCAGTGAGTTTCTTTAAGTAGTAAATGCTGGATGGTCACGTTTTGAAGCACGAAGATAAATATTTTGCACTCCAGTTCTGTAAACGCTGCCAAATTTAATGACGCATTTTTGCATTTATTAGAACCAGTAAGAGTACATTTTCCCATAGTCCAGACGTGATAACACACGAGACCGAACGACATGTTGCATATTTCATTATCGAGAAAAGGGCGGGATCCGGGATAGATTGCAAGGTGGGAAAAGTGATGCTCTTTGACAACGATAAAACTTGGCGGCAACATGGTCATTGCATCAAAAGATTGACACCCAAGTTTCTGGGGACATAGTGGGAGGGGTGGATGATTCAATTTCCAAGCACAGATTACATCAGGCATCCAACGTTGGTTGAACGAGATGTGATGAACATAAATTCTGTTTTGTCATTGTTTAGTTTGTCCAGAAAATTGAATGTCATCCAAGTTCTGATCTCATTGATGCAGGTTGTTAAAGATGACAAAAGCAGAGTCAATGATGATGGATAGATGGTTCAAAACTACAAAAAAATATGTATGTCATCTGCATACCTATGGATGATAGAGAGTGCTCTTGATTTTCTGCCGATTGGGATGGTATATATGGTGAAAACACACTGGGGCCCAAATTGACCCCTGGGGGGGGGGGGTTTATCACGTAAATCCATGTCCATTATCTTTGCTACTGAGTAGATGCCATCAATTACAACAGCGGTTGTTAATATACCTGTAAAGTGGACTTCAACCAGTCAAGGGCAATCAAAGTCCACCACGATATCACGCGACATCGACTTAGCAGAAGATCGTGATTAACAGTGTCGAATGCCGCCACTGACGATCGCGGTAAACAAGGAAAATCCTTTCTGGTTTGTACCACTGCCCCCTGATTCGTCGTAACTTTCAAAGCGCAGTTCCGTACTATGGCCACGAAGTAGGCAGACGGCAGTCTTCACCAATACATTTGTATGCATGTGGCTGTTAATGGTGCTTAACAACATGTTTCTCAATCAGCCTTGCGAGACAAATGGAATGTTAGCTACAGGTCAGTAACTTTTCCGTTCACTTGGTTCAAGGATGGCTTTTTGATAAGAGGGTTAATGGTTGCCTGTTTCAGTGAGCTGGGAAAACACCTTGGAATTGATGCGTTAATGATACATGTTATAACAGGTGATAAAAATACAGAGATATTTTCTTTGGTAACCCAAGTTGGCACAGGAAGGAACAACTTTTTGTTGCACTACCTGTATAAGATCTTTAACATCTTCATCTGTAACATTGTCATAATTAGATAGTATGAATACATTAGAGACATCATTTTAATAAATATCGTAGTCACAGTACCTGTACAAGCCAATTCCGGTTTAAGGTCTAATATATTTTAGACACTTTACTTTGGAAGTTAATTGGCACATTCATTACTAATTCTTCAGCTGACTCATATCCAGGTAAACCTTACACCTTCTATTTCAATACTCTATCAACAACTTACATGGTCTTTGTAATCATTGGCATTGGGAACTTCTTGGCAAAATTAAATTTCTTTGCTTCAATTAACATGGTAACGGTTTGTTGTGTTACAATAGAAAGTTGTGATAAATTGAGTCTGTTTTTATCCAATCTTCTCATACTTTCGGCGAAGTCTACGAGCTTGATGTATTTCGAGTTGTACAAGGCTGTCTGAACGTGTTCTTCTGCATCTGGTAATCAATGGCGCAGATGAATTCTAAGGTTGCTGTGGGACTGTTTTTTCATAGGCGCAGGACATTTCATCCACATTTCGAGCAGAAGTCATTAATGATCTAAAACTGAGACTAGGTCGTTTCAATGACTTCTTTGTCAATATTAGTATAGTATCTCATCAGTAGGCTTCTTTATAGGACAGTCTACAACTAATAATGTGTGATCTGAAAGTCTAGGTCCAATTAACAATCTTGAACTAAGTAAATTGTCATCGGGCAAGTAAGGATTAAAATCAAGGGTGATGCCCATGTTTATGCGTAGGGCCGTTTAACAGTTGACAGAACCCGCACCTCAATAATAGCGAGAACCGAGCAACTCGGGTTTTGTGGGTAAGTCAACGTGGAAATTAAAGACACCAAGTATAGCGTACTTGCCAGACATAGAGTTAATATGGTTCAGAAAATCGTCAAAACTTGACAAAAAACTGAGGAATTTTAAAACCATTTTCATTTGGAGGCGGGGGGCTGTAGATGAGGACGTAATAGATGTCCCGTTTTGAGTCGGAGATTATGAACATGCTCAAAGGATACTGTATTATAGCCAGTGGGAATAATCTGAAAGTTTGAGTTTTGCTTAAACAGCACTACCAGGTCCACCATGTTGTCTCCAGTGGGTCGGAGGATATTCAGGAAATCGTATCCAAGTGGGCACAATTCACCAATAATCACCTTATGTGAGTAGAAACGCCATGTTTCTACCAAAAAAAGGAGGCCATGTTGTGAGCAAGAAACATAATAAGAAGCAAGTTATTGTTTTATTTACCGAAGTGTGTTCCATAGCCAATAGTGAGCAAATCCGATCGTGATCATTTTTTCTCTCAATCTCCTTCCTCCACGCCTTCCCCGCTTTCTCCATCGTTTCTAGTCTTTTATGTGGAACTGGACTACCTGATTGACATGGACATGACTAAACAAAGTTGTTTAAGAAGGTTTAAAGAGGCTAAATTCTGAATTGTTTCAGGTGCAATGGGCACACTGTGAAGTTAGGCAAAAGTACTTGCAACTAAAAGGTGCTGAAAATGCAAGCATTGAAACAGTCAGATTTGTTACAGATGATGATATTGATTGCCATGCTATATTGATATGGTTTTCCCAGGTCAAAATTCCAATGGGATCAGAGCATTGTAATTTTTGATAATTCACATGTCAATAGGGAATTCAAAAGTAAAAACAACTAGAAAGGCAGAAACAAATGTCACTTAAAAAGATCCAAAATTCACAACAGGTAAATCAAATGGCAATAGTGAAGTCAAAGTTCACACATGGAAATCGTGATGTAATCCATGCCTCATCAGTGAGTCATTTCACCCAGAGTTAATTCAAATGTACATAGGCAATTCAAATGTCAGTTGGCAGTGAAAATTAGTGTAAGAAGTTTAAAGAAAATTGGTTTGACCTCAAAATAATTGTAACATGAACAATTTGGTGTTGTTATACTTAGAAATAATGAGAAAAATAATATTATAATCAAAAGTCTATAAGTGTAAGTAGTGGGAACCTATTAGACGATGACAGCGGCGCTTTACGGACGCATTTAACCAGGGGAGGACTACTTCGAAGTAGCCAGGTTCTGGGCGTAAACAAACGAAACAATGAACAAACAACGAAAAGAAGTTATTCAATGCTTTCAGAAACTTGAACATATAACTTGCGTAATGTTGGTTGTGTAAGGAAAAACGTTCTCATCCTCTTTAGAAACCTTTATGGCAACCAACGCTTGTTCCTGACAATCATAAAGTTTTATTAAAATATTGTTTGGAGTGCAAGTAGGAACTGTTTTAACTCTGATACTTGAATCAACTAAGAAACATTTGATGACTAATAGAAATTACGTAGCTAATTGATATTGATAGTTTAGCCAATAAATGACATTTGAACTGCCTTATGTGGATAATTAGGTTTGTGCTGATGTGGATAATATGACAAATTGGACATATGACATTTGGAATACCTTTGAGGACGACTTTGTTGAAAAATAGTGGGACATTTGAATTGGAAAACCTATAGAATAGTAGTGGTGGGTATTGAAAATGGTAAGATGGTGATCAAATCAATACAAGGTCACATCAATACAAGGTACTTGCGACCAAAAGTCCGGGCTGGAAACAGATACAAGGGCTTGGTTGTGTTCTACCAAACCGGTAATAGCTGCCGGTGTGTAGAAGGCACACGGTGAAAAACAAGAATGACCTCCAAAATGCAGAAAGATGATAAGCGTCTCCTTCAGAAAATTTCTTTTAGCCATAGTCACTTCTAGATGTTAGACCAACCATCATGTAAGTTTGAAAGTGAAAAATGATCCCAGTATGCCGTAATTTGGAGGAACCTTTCAAAAAGTCAGGAGCTCAGTGAAATCAGTGTTAGCGATGACTGGCAAACACTAACAATATCCTATATGGTTAGTCTATACTGTTATTGGACTAAACAATGCCCGTGCTTAGGGATAAAAAGTGTTCAAGAAGTTTAAGAACACAACATTTCAGATCTTGCTAAAAATTCCCAAGTACTAGTTACAGTGTGGGCTAATGAGTGTAAAAGTCATGGTTTTTATGTGTGGGAATAGGATTTTGTGGATCACATGACCGTATTGGAAGATTTACCCAATGTGGTGCATTGTGGATTGCCTCAATACACCCTCTGTATGACAAACTCGGAATCTTTATATGGAGCTCCAAATATATGAGACAAGTTGTATTGTGATGCCATGGAGGTCGTAGCAAGCCAAAACCTGCCAGTAGATAGCGGAGATGATGTTGCCGTTCTATTTCAATAAGGAAACTTTTCGCTCATGGCATCTGGGAAAATACGGGAACTACGTGTTATCCACGGGAGTACTCTTGAGAGGAATAAAGTACACGGACATTTATTAAGGGTTAAATATTGAAGTTTTATATTTAAAAAAAAAATACGAGAAAAAATAAAATAAGGAAGTTATACGGGATTAAATATTCAGTCGACGTTCCTTAGAAATCGGTAACTACAGCTATAGGCTATGATAGGTACGCGAATTGGAGTTATTAATCATAATAATAATAATAAAAGACTTATATAGCGCCTTTTACAATGTGCACAAGTCGCTGAGAAAAAGAGAAAAAGCAGAGATAAAGGAAAAAAGAGAGATTTGAGATTGTTTTAAACCTGTAAAGATGACAAAGTGTACGGACACTACTAGACAGGTATTCCAAAGGTGAGGACCTGTCACAGAAAAGGCACGATCGCACGCTTTTTTTGGAACGAGGGACCTCAAATTTAATGGCCAAATCCGACCGGAGACTGTATCTAGTCTTGTTGACCACGTGAATGAAAAAAGAAGCAGAATCCCGGAGAACTAAATGGAAAGCTTGGAAGCCTGACGATGACCTTAGAATTGCATTCCTCTCTTATGATAAACCCAGGGAGAGTCTGAGAAGAGGGGAGGCATGAGTGCGACTAGGTTGCTTCAAAATAAAGCGCGCACATTTATTTTGCAGAAATGGGAGACGTAAGAGTTTTTATCTTACCATACAAGAGCGCGTTGCAATAATCCAGGTTCGAGTTAATATAGGTTTTTTCCCGTGCGGTTTCGCACAATGTTATCCGAATTCAAACAATTGTTAGTGCAAATTCGTCCACAAAAATCGAAACTGTACATTGGCAAATCGACTTCGTCTTTGGACATCCCAAATAGTCGATGATCCAACGATTTAATCTATGGTCATTTAGTTTCGTCCCGTGATTCGAATTAGCGACCTTCAAAAACGGGATATACTGGGTCGTGGATTAACGTCTTTGGCATTGGGTTTCAACAATTTGTCTTTTCAATTCGTCAGGTGTTCGGGGCAAAAAACCAAATATATATTTGTGAACTTGATGGCACCAAAAATCAGCCAGTTGTTAAAGCCAAAGATTGACTTGCTTCAACTAAATTAAAACAGTGTAATACAACAGGTATTTAAAAGGGAAAAATTAAAAACTGCATTAAACATAAAAATATAAGCTCCAAATTAAATGACTTGATTTGCACTACCACAAACTTAGAATTGATTTAACATTCATGTATTTAGAGTGCACACTTCTCTTGAGTGATACATCACAAAAAATGCCGTCATAACGTCACTCCCTATCCTGTTAAGAGGTCCATTTAAAATGAAAGCGGCCCTTAACGCATGCATGATACCCGACCAATGCAGGCATATACGACGTATTCGAATGATATTTTTATGAATCCCGATGGACCAATGACGAAATCGGTTGCCATATACGACTAAATTGTATGACCCGACGAATTTGAATTAAGACGGCGAACCGGTGCGACCATTGACGAGTTAGAGTGCCCCAGGGTTGAAGTTGTTTGACCAAAGACGAAATCGAGGTTGCAAATGTACAGTTTCGATTTTTGGGACGACGAATGTAACTAAGCAAGGAATTGTTGAATTCGGATGAAACATTGTGCGAAACCGAACGGGAAAAACCTATATTAGAGTGCGAACGATATTGTGACCCGTGCAGCATCAAGAAACTACGGATACGATTGAGGTCACGCAACTGCCCATTTATGGAGCGGGAGAAGTTTGAAATGTGCTCTGCCATGGTATGGAGTGATACAAAAATTACCCAAGTTGCGAATGAAGGTGAGAGGGAATTCATGACCATCCAGATTAAGAGTAAAATGCTGCAAAAAAGTAGTGGTGGCGGGAATGAAGCAAAAAAAAAATTCTGTAAAAGTGTTAAAAATACCAAAAGTTGTGACTCGGGGGAGTTATAAGTTCAGGGGGAGGGTTTGGTTGCGGTGGTCTCCGCCACGATAGGTGTCATTTCAGTGATACGCTTCAGTTCCGTGATCGCTCCAGTTTCACTCAACTAGCGGGAGACCGCGCAAAGCAGGGCCTCCGCTAGTGTACACAAAACGCCTATGCTTGCGTGTTGTCATGCATCGCACTGTAAAAAGTCACGCAACGCGCAGCATACATTTCCGCTTTCGGGCCATTCCAACAGACTTGGAGTGGGGACCCATAAGGACCCGTAGAGGGTCAAAGAGGTAGGTCCCCAATATAGAAAGACGATTTTTTAAAGATTCGAACCATAGTGAGAGCCATTATTTCAAATAGACATAGGGGGCGCTTTCGCGATTATATGATTGAAAAATGGGGAAATAAAATTTTTCCCTAGGGGAATAGAGGTTCTCACTACCCTTTGAATAGTGGGGAGTCCCCAATTTTAAGTTTGGCTAGTGAGAGGGAGAGATGTTGAGGAAGACGGAATGAGAGAGAAACCCATATAAGCTAGAGGGGGAAATGTGAGGGATACAGAGAAAAGAAAAAGAAAGAAACTGCAAGAGAGCCAGCGGAGGTCATAAAGTGCGGTTAAACGGGAACTTTATATGGGAGTTGCTATAACCGGAAATAGGCCTATCAGGTTAGCAAGGGGGAGTAGATCTTTAGATAAAAAGGTTAAACACTAAAAATATTGGATGAATAACGTTTTATTATTTAGAAAATGAGAACTCCGCAACAGGGTTAAAAATGATAAAAACGCGTCATGCTATTTCGCTTTGATTATGGTATGACGGAATCTAGGGTTATCAGGCGCGCGATTCCAGGGGAGGGCGGTGGGTGCGCGCGCCTCCCGGTCATTCTGCAAAAATCGTGCAAAATAGCCAAAATTTTGGAAGTTTTGGACAAGTTTTCAGCTTCAGCCCCCGGTAATTTGACGTTTTTCAAATCTGGATCCGCCATGTATGACAATGGAGTAGTTTTGGGAATAGATGTTAAAATGACGGAAAGTATATACGGGATGAAAATATGGACGTTTCCTTAGAAAATGAAAATGAGATAATGATATGACGGGAACACAGGAATTGGAGTTATAAAAAGTGTTGTGACTCGGATAATTTATTACGGGAGTTTGGTGTCGCCGTTCAGTGATCGCTTCTGCTCCAGTGATCGCTTCCACTTCAGTGATCGCTCCCGCGTTCACTCAGCTAGCGGGAGCCCGCGCAAAGCGCGGGCCTCCCGCTAGTTCATTTAAAAAATGTATTTATAATAGGTTGAAGCATAGATTATATTAGCCTGGCATTTCGCTTTATAAATATGTAGACAGCTGGAAGGGACCCGTGAAACGTGATGTGTAAATTCCTAGTCCCAATAGGTACCCATATACTTCATATAAGGGTACCACACACTGCCATAGGAAGTCAATGTCAATGAAATTCCCATTGAGTGTGGATGGAGCAACATTTTTCACCTAATTTTCTCTGAAAGCCTGCAAAAATTACTCACGATGTCCATTTTCTAAAATGTAAGGAGAACACATTCAAGGTAATTTTAGCAGTATAGAACTTATAT
Organism: Ophioderma brevispina; assembly: GCA_023653785.1. Classification (NCBI taxonomy): domain Eukaryota; kingdom Metazoa; phylum Echinodermata; class Ophiuroidea; order Amphilepidida; family Ophiodermatidae; genus Ophioderma; species Ophioderma brevispina. The sequence continues at coordinate 155,354 of JAMKCH010080235.1, forward strand.
TTTGTTGTAAATCTTCATGAAAAATTTCAATTTTGTGTACACTCAGTTGCAGTGGCAGTGTGTGTGACTCTTATTAGAAGAGTCACTGTTGGGACTAGTAAATTCCGCAAATGGTGCCTTATGGAGGAGGGCCTAGACAAAGATTATACAGGAGGGGTTGCTCCGACTTGGATTTTTAAAAATGGTGCAAATTAATGTTTAGAGCTCATAGCATTAAAATAAGGAATTACTCTACTCAATCTACGGTATGACCTCGACCTCTGCAGGTTGTAGTTCAATCGTTATGAGTCAAAATAGGTTCAAGGTCACAATGGGGGTAAATTTTCAGATATATCCGTTTTTTTTTTTTTTTTTTTTTTTTTTTTTTTTTTTTTTTTTTTTTTTTTTTTTTTTTTTTTTTTTTTTTTTTTTTTTTTTTTTTTTTTTTTTTTTTTTTTTTTTTTTTTTTTTTTTTTTTTTTTTTTTTTTTTTTTTTTTTTTTTTTTTTTTTTTTGGACCATTCTATGAATTTTACCCCAGGATGACTTTGAACTGTTATGAGCCTATTGTACTAAAACTATAACGCGTAGATAGGGCAAACTATACCTTTTTTAAACCTTAGGAGTAGCCCAATAAATTGATACATCATTTAAATCAATTCGAACAATTCTAATTTTTACCCCTGTACAAAGGTTGCCCTTATTTCTATATGTTCCACTAGGTTGATTTTGGTACTTTTAATACATTATTTTTGGACTATTTTACAGTATATTAACACCAAAATTGTTTCTGTTGCAATTTGTGTGGGGTCAAATCATAAAATTATTGGAC
>JAMKCH010080239.1:0-12184 GCA_023653785.1 Ophioderma brevispina
AGATTAGATATTTGACCCACTTACTTTAAAAAATAATAACAGAAATACTTATCAAACTAATTATGTGCATACATAATGCATGGATACTTTTCCACAGCATAACCCTGCAGCATATCATATCGGAGGACATAATTGGGTCAAGACTCACACAAGAGTAAAAAACAAGCTCAATAAAATCAAATAGATTCCAATTTAAAGGCAGATAATAATCAAATTGAATGCTTTGAACACAAAAACACGAAACATACATCAGCGTTGAAAAAAAATACTCTAGGGTTAATAGCAACTGCTGAAAACGGTGTTCACAGGGGCCAAGGGGGGGGCATTTTTCCCCCCCCCAATTGTTTCTTGTCCACCCAGTTTCCCACCCCCCCCCAGCGAAAAGAAAACTGACCAGATTTTTGGCAAAAATCAAGTGATTTGGGTGGCCACAAATCACCAAATTTTGGGGGAAAATCAGTCATTTTTGTTTGGCCAAAATATTGGTTAAAAAAATCTCCAATTTTTAAAAAAAAAAAAAAAACAGAATTTCACTTTTTCCCCCCAAATTTCACTTTGCCCCCCACCACCCCAGAAAAAGAGGTCTGGCACCGCCACTGCAATCGATCCTATTATTCATCACATTATTCATGAGGCTGGGTTGAGTTTCATCTTAGTGCTTTTCAGAGCTACCAACTATTTCCAACATTTCCCATAACATATTTCAATTCTTTCTTCTTTGCTGTAGTTTTATCTGGAAAGAATCAGTGAAGGATATCCAATTTTTTGAAGGTGGAGTATGAGTACACTGTTAACAAAATGTTCTTACAAACGTCGTTTTTGACTGTCATCCATGATCGAATGTACAAATATAACTGTAAAAAGGGACTTGAAACGTGCAAATAACGGTAAAACAAAAACCCATTGTTTTAACAAGTTTTGAGTCCCAGCTGCCAGTCAAAATGCTGGTTGTTTTCATGCACATTTTTAACAACAGTGTACTCGATAAAATGAAGAGGGATTGAACTGGAACTTAATTGCAAAATGTAAAATTCTATGGCTAAAAGTCATGGTTTGAACTTGGGGACTCAGTGGTACAGTGCTAATTGGCTCGTCGCCTGCTCATACTTGTGGAGAATATTGTTTTTTTTTTTTGTGAGTTGTCCATAACTGTTTGACAGTCTTGTATTATAACAGCAGCAGGACCAGACTAAAACATAATACTATTGAGAGCAAACAATCTGATTTGGATTCTTCAGCCCATTAGAAATACCTGGGGTGTAGATGTTACACTTTTTATCCACAGAAATTAAATCTGGAATATTTCATTAAAGGGGATTACACAGAGCGATAATGCGAGAGAACGAAAATGTGGAAATGCTTTTTTTGAACTATAAATCAGGGATAAGTTTGTAACATTTCCATATAACTGCTTTAAATGTAGAAACAAACCACCGAATAGTGAAAACATTAAGTATTTTATGAACTTGTCTGCCATCTCCCATAAAATAAACATACAGCGAGGTGTCCTCAAAATCGACACTAAACAAACGCTGATTGTGGTTTACACCAGTACAGAATAAACAAATATCAATCATGTCCTGTGTTTGAGGTCAATGGTGGCACAATCTTTGCTTCAAATCTGGGATAATAATCACAGGGAAAGGCCTTTTTGATCACAAGTCAGAATTTTGATATGCACGTAGAGAAATTACAGACTATGTAAAAAGACTGCTTGTTTGTTATACACGAGTTCAAGCCAACCACTTGCAGGTTATGTTCGCATATCCTGCAGTAAAAAAATATGGATTTTGATGATTTTGTTTGTGTTTTTTCGGATTAGCAAATCGCTGCTATCCCTTTTAAAATATTGTTTGACACATCTCTCTCTTGCAGGAAGACTGGTCAATAGAGGGCAGTATAATTGCCAAGTTATAGGGGTCAGTACCAATATTGCCACCTTGAAATGTATGTAAAAATGTGCTTTGAGAAACACGCTTTTCCACCACGCCACTACCCGCGACCAGATCAAATCGGAGGAGACATAATTGGGTCAAACTCACTACAAGAGAAAAAAATCTCAATAAATCAAATAGATTCAATTTGGGGACGATCTATCAATGAATGCTTTGAGACACTAAACAACATCAAGCTGAAAAAATACTCTTAGGGTTAATATGCAACTTGCTGACGAACTGTGTTCACGGGTAAAAGGGGGGGCATGTTCCCCCAAAATTTGTTTTCTTGTCCACCCAGTTTCCCCCCCCCCACCGAAAAAGAAAAATGACAGATTTTGGCAAAAATCATGATTTGGGGGCCACAATCCCAAATTTTGGGGGAAATCAGTCATTTTTTGGCCAAAATTGGTTAAAAATCCCAATTTTTTTATTTTTCCCCCAGAATTTTCACGTTTTTTCCCCCCAAATTCATTTGCCCCCCCTCACCCCCCAGAAAAAGAGGTTGGCGCCGCCACTGGCAATCGATCCTTTAGGTCCGTTCACAGTATTCATGGAGGCTGGGTTGAGTTTAATCTTAGTGTTTTCAGCTATCAAACTAATTTCCCAAACATTTCCTACATTATTTCATATTCTTTGCTGTGTTTTACTGAAATAATCAGTGAAGGATATTCCAATTTTTTGAAGGTGGAGTATGATACAACTGTTCAACAAAAGGGTCTAAAACGTCGTTTTGATGTCAGCCGGCCTAGAACAAATGCAACATAACTGTAAAAAGGGACTTGAACGTGCAAAATAACGGTAAAAAAACCCATTTGTTTTAACAGTTTTGTGAGTCCCAGCTGCCAGTCAAAAGCTGTTGTTTTATGCAACATTTTTAACAGTGTACTCAGAGAGAACCTGCAAAAGGATAGGAGAACTGGAAATTATTGCATTAATTCTATGGCTAAAGCATGTTGGAACGTGGGGGCCGGGGCCTCAGGGTTACAGTGCTAATGTGCCGTCGCCTAGCTCATACTTGTGAAAATTGTTTTTTTTTGTGTGAGTTTGTCCATAATGTTGAAAGCTTGTATTATAACAGACACCAAGAATAAAAGCAAATCTACTATTGATAGCACCCAATCGGAGATTTGGATTCTTCATCCCATTAGATACACTGTAGATTATTACAACACTTTTATCCACAGGAATTAAAAATAATAGGAATATTTCAGTGAAAAGGGAATTAGGCTAGCGATAATGCGAGAGAATCGCAAATGTGGAAATCATTTTTTGAACTTATAAATCAGGGATAGTTGTGTACAATTCGAGATAACTGCTTCATTTAGAACACACCACCGAATATGAAAAAAATTAAGTATTATTAGGAATTTTAATCATACCATCTCCCATAATAGGACATACCGCGATGCGTCTCACAATCGACACTAACAGCTGATTGTTGTTTAACTACAACCAGTACAGAATAACAATATCAATCAGGTCTGTGGTTGGAGGTCAATGGTGCCAATAGATACGCTGAAATCTAAATCTGGGATATTCCAGGGAAAGGCCTTGTTTGATCACAAGTCAGATTTTGATAATGCACGTTAGAATTACCGAATATGAGTCAAAAGTACTGCCGTGTTTTTATTACGCGGATTTCAAGCCACCACTTGCAGGTTGGTTATATTCGCATATCCATGACCAGTAACAAAAATATGGATTTTGAATATTTTTTCATGTTTCGCGTGTTAACAAAATCGCTGCTAATCCCTTTAAATTATTGTTTGAGCGCGGGGCTGTCTCTCTTGCAGGAAGACTGGTCAATAGAGGGCACTATAACTTGCAAGTTACAGGTACATGATACAAAATAATTGCCCCATTGACATGCATGTAAAATTTTCCTTGTGAGAAACACTCTTTTCCACCACAAACCACTACCGCTATACCAGCGGACCAGAGCAAAACCTGCACGCATAGCCCGTTGATTTGTAAACCCCCGTAACTGACAAAAAAATAACGAGGTTATTTGCTGTAATTCACTTTCAACGATTTAAATCTCGAAACATTTAAGTCCCCAAACATGAATATTCCAATCATTTTGGCTAACAAATTAGAAAAATAACGGACAAATATTTTCATCAAAATAGATACCAAAATGGTCTTTAATCATACAGTTTGTGGAGGAAGGAAACTTGCTGTAATCTCATTACCTGAAACATGCAGGTCATACAACCAGGGGTGGCCACCTGCGCACTCGGCCATTTTGCGGACCCTCTAAGAGCTCTCCAATGCGCCTCAGGGTAAACTTCCAGAAACCTAATATGCATAAATATCTTAATAGATTTAAAAAAGATGTGATTTGAATTAGTTTCAATTGTCCGCAATCTGAAACCACTTGTTACCATTGTGGGGAAACATTAGTCCAATTTCCTCATCAAGCTGAAAACCACAATTTTCTAAAAATTGTGGGGAAAATATTCCAATTTCCTCAACATGAGCCAATTTTTTATTTCCAAATTTGCTCAAGGTCAACAAAATGGAAAATTTGGTTAATTTGAACCCAAAATTGCATCTCTTCTATTGTTATGGGTTCCTTTTTGGCAAATATGGGTAATATATAGATATGGGATGGGTCCTACTTGCCAACTTTTGGTAAGACAACGCCATAAACCAAACTTGACAGCCCCGATTACGTTGTGTTGCGGTCCCGCCCTAGTTGCGGATTTTACCAAGTGGCCCCTGGTCCAAAAGGTTTGGCAGACCCTCTGATACAACCCCACCCAGCCCTATTAGCCCTGGATTCTCGACATTTTGTAACCTCTCAAGTACAAACCGTCTGCAGTGGTTTAATATGTAGACTGCCTGACAGGACCCCTGAACGCGATTCTTAAGTGCCGCAAGTGGTGCTTAAGAGAGGGGCGAAGACAAGATGTACAGGGGTCAAATTTTTAATTGATCCAATCAATGTGGAAAAGTATAACCATATTATGTGTTCTAACCACAAGGATTACTAAAGGTATAGTGTAAATGTACAGTCCTAACAGTTTCAGAGTTAGAGGCTAAACAGCAAAAAAATTCAATAAAAAGGGTCAATTCAGTTGTACATGGGGGTCAATTTAAAGTTGCTTTGACATGCTCCAATTTGGATAAAGATGGGGTGCAAATTTTGGTGGAGCTCATGGATTAAAATAAGGACTAGTTTTGAGTGTCCCCGCAAATGCTTTGCTTAGAAAGTAGGGGTGGTAAAATATCAAGCCCCATTGAATGCAATGGACTTGACCTTCTGTGGCGAACCGCCCCACACCGCACCATATATTAGGCCCAAACGCCACTTACATGACAGAGATTAGATTGTCACTACCGCCCTGCGGACGCACCATTTGCATTTGCCAATAACGTTTTCATGGTTACACAGTCAGCGGTTTGTTGACCCTTAAAAGTGCATGTTCTGCATCGTCTTTTGGGACCCCCCACCCCGATTTACCCGAAGTAGTATCGAAATTTTTTTTTTGTTATTAGATAAAGCCGTATTTTCTCATTGTCGTCCTGAAATTTGAGCCGTCAAATCCATTTCATTCCAGATATACACAAAAAAACACGCTGTTTTAATGGTCCAACCAATCATTATTAGCAAGTCTTGAATAGAGCGTGTTTGCATAATGCATTTATTTGCTTCTCCCCATAAAAACCCTGTCAAGTTTGTTTCCCATAGCTACTGTGGGGCTTTATTGACATACCATCCCTCTCATATCAAGGAAGAACACAATCGACATATATTGGAACAAGCACCTTTAAACTATAAAAGGGTTCCTCATTTGCCACAAACATCCTGACAGAAGATTAGAATTCCGTGCTAATTTATTCCATTACAAAAATTCCAAAATATTTCGAAAAACATCTCCCTCCCGCCTCCTCAGTTTCCCCCCGGAACCGTAGGATGAGAAACGAGATTATTTTATATGGACATTATGGTGCTTTTTTCCAAAGTTAAGAATATTTATTTCCCTTACTGTTACCACAGGTCAGTCTTTAAAATACCATGCAACTCTTGAGGATAAGTTAATGTGGACATTTACCCCCTGAACTCAACCAGTTTTGAACTTGTCCCAAAGAAACCTTTCTGTTCTAAACGGCTTAGCATGAATACCCAAACATGTGTTGTTGAAATGCGATAAAACATCAATTTTGCCTCTACTCATAAGGCTGGGCAATGGCCTTTAAAAGTAAAAATTCTTTAAAACACCAAACGTTTGATAAACCTGTTCGTCTACGCTTAGCATAATACCCAACATTTTTTTAGTTGAAAAGTTTTGCGATAAAATATCAATTTTGCCTCTACATCATAAGTCTGGGCAATGCATTGTAAAAGTAAAATTCTTTAAAACCAAACGTTGCAACGGTTCAAATAGCACCAGAACCAGCCCAACATGCACCCACCGAAAATAGAGATGTGAGACCCTTCTGGCAGTGGTCGAGTACCCACGTTTTTTTTTTTTTGGCCAAATTTTAACCCTTTCGAAACACCCGTACAACACATACCCCAGGGCTTCACCCATGCAGCATACAAAGTGTCCAAAGTTTTACTAGATATCCAGGTCACAAACGTGCCAGAATCTGAATATACTATGAAATTTCAAGTTTAAAATATATTCACTCCTCAAAAAAAGTTGGGCTTGTTTGCTTACCTTAAGCCTCACATAAATTGGTGTATGTTAACAGACTATGGAACTCGTCAATCAAATACATGGGAGGATTAGGTGTCTCAAATGTCTAATGTGATAGAACAGAGACAGTCGTTATTGATTTGTAGATAGTGAATTTGCCACCCACAGACCGTCTCGTATCCCTCAAGAATAAAACCTGTACTTGTTAATTTCTCTGATTGTAATTACTGTTGGAAACAGGATTTCACGTTCATATGATAAAATGAAAAGAGGAACATGGCAAATATTGCTAAGGGGTCCACAACTGTGGTTAACTGAAAAAAATTCTGACAGAGATCAATTATCTTGAAAAAGTATTTGAAAATATCAGGTCACTTTTAAAGTAGCCTCCTTATTCATTAATTTCTTTAAGACAATCATCTCACTTTTAGGATATTTTGAAGCGCTTTTTCAAATACAAGATTTCGAGAACTTATTGGGAAAAAATAACATACAATGTGCATGGTTTTGGCTTAGCCTTTGTCAACATGACATTTCAACAGTTTGGGGAGGTGGGTTATGAAGGCATTAAAGACCCCATGTTTCAAAATGTGACATGTGACCTCAATCCCTAGTTTACAACTGCACAGTCAACTCAATGAAACTATTTGGAACATTGGTACAATTTGGTCTATTGTCCCTCAATCCCCTGACATTATTTTTTTCAAATGTAAACTTTTTGTGTTATAACATACTTATATAAATCTGGATAAATCTGCATTTTTAGTTCAAAAATGAACCACAAATGCATTGGGACAAATAAAATCATGCCAGTAGATGCTTTGATTGATAGATGCCATAAAAATAGCAACTTTGCTGCCCATACTATTGCTTTTCAATTACCCTGATTATCTGAATGTATAAGGTAACGAACTGTGGCATATCAAACATTTTTGTAATTTTGTTACATTGTAGGCTAGGAATAGAGTCATATCACATCAAATTCACCGATTCCTTAACGTGAAATGAGGAAAGCTACTTATTTATTTTCATCAAACATTGACTTTGTATGTGTTAAAGATGCCTGAGTCCCCGCGTTAAAAGACACTAATCATTGTGATAACCCACAATTCCCCTGACTCTACAGGTCTGAACCTAGACAACTATAGAACCCTTTTTAATCCTTGTAATAAAGGCAAATACACTGGTGTCCATTTAAACACATTGTGTTTTGGATTTCAATTTACCTCTGTACTAATTTTAAACCCCTTATTTTTCAAATGTTCCCGACATTTCCCAGGTGTTGGACCCAAAAATTTATGATTCACCTTATTGTAAACTATATAACAACCTCTTTCAACCCTTCTTCCCTCCCAAACTTTGAGATATTTCTCATTTAAAAAACCTCCTAATTGTTATACAAGCCCTTATCAACTGCATTTTTAAAGGGGTGACCCAATAAGATCTATACATTATTCCTCTTGATAAGCAAATGGTCTTCACACCCAAAACCCCATCTGTAAAGTAATCGCCCGATATTCACAACCCTTTTTGAAGTAAGAGCTAAAACATAACTGTTTGTAAAAATAATATGAGTCAAACCAAAAATGGTGCATATTTTCACTCATAACATCCAAACCCAAATACAGATTTACACAGGGTAATAAAAAATACACTCTTTCTTGCTGAATACCAAAATTTTTGCCACTTCCGGGTAATCTGGGGTCCCTGGGACGGGCATTAGCGACGGACCACTGCCCTCCTAATTTGGTTTATCTGATCACAGAAAAGCCTTAGTTTACTTTTTTGTGGTGCATCGTGGTAAAGAAAAAGGCAAAACGAAATAGCCTTTTTTGTCCAAATTGGCATTCAAGAAAATTATTGTGTTCACTCTAATTCTAATTTCTAATTAATATTGTTCAATTTTCCTCACTAATATAATATCTTGGCGCAGCACTGGTAATTCTTGACCTGCACCGAGTTTTGCTGAATTATTTCTAATGTGAAATGCATTTTCTGGGGCGAGGGCTCCAGGTGCAGGAGGCCCCTCTATTCACTACATTATGGTCTATTATGTTAAAAGACCTTATCCACGTACTACAAAATAGCTTTATCACCACCACTCTGTTCAAATCTCACACTGTTATGTTACTGATCAGAGAGACCTAGAGGTGCTATAGTGTCAGCCTGTCAAGGTCCAGGCCACCTGGGTATAGGCTTACAGACAGGGGGTACAAAAGTTAGCACCCAAGTATTACGAGCTTCGACACTACATAGCAGCACTCACTTGGATTATAATTCAAGGGTTTAGGGCAAAAGGCCCCATCTGCAATAGCTTGCCACTGTTAGACTGGGCAGGTTAACACTAGATATGAACACAACCGACAAATGGGCAGCTACTGCAGATGGGGGCCTTCTTGCACTAAACCGTGAATTCATTGGAAAAGATCCACTTATTATTAAAATCTGAGCCTTGCACGTGCAGCTGCTCTCCTAATTGGAGTAAGTGTTGTCTTGTCAAAACAGAGTAAAAACCAATGTTTTAACTCCATTTCAGCAGTAATAACACATTATGCTCCTATTTTAAAAAGTATCTATCAACTTGAAGATCCTCTTTTCTGGCATTTCGCAAAGCTTAATGAAGTAAACATCTTGTTTAGGGAGCTCTGCAGTGAAGTGTGTGCATACTTAAAGAGGGAATAGATATTTGTTCCCCAAAGGTATCTTCAGACTTGAGGGCTCGGGGGTAGTCTATTAGACCTACTTTGAACCTTCTCTCAGATTGGAACATAATAGCACTTTTAAAGGGGTATCTAACTAGGAGTAAATACTACATACAAGAGTATTACCTTTACACACAGGCAACTTAAATTACACCTAGCGAAACGCAAATGGTTTGACCATGGTTAACCATGGTTCAACCATGGGTTTTGACCATGGTCAAACTATGGTTAGCCATGTTTTTGAAAAATGGCAAACGCCACAGCCAACCATGTCAAAACATTCCCAAAGTGACATGGTCCAACCATGGTCAAACATAGAGTTTTTCCAGGTTGACCATGTCAATTTGGTTTGTTTTTGACCATGGTGACTGTGGCAATGCCATTTTTCAAAAAAACATGGTTAACCATGGTCAACCAGGTCAGATATGATCATGTTGAATATGATTGACCATGGTTGACCATGGTCAAATTGTCCATGATATCAACCATGATGGCATGGTGCCAGTTTTTTTCAAAAACAGGTTAACCCCCACACCCCCCCCCCGCCAAAAAAACCCACATATCCCTATGTTTACACATTTTATACACGCCGTAAGTTCCTATCTTACATGTAGGTCATTATTTTATAGTGAACAGAAAGCACTTGCCCGCCTTGACTGGGATTTGAACGGGGACCTTGTATTAAAAACTGTTACTTACCAAAATGAGGCTACCCTATCTTGCTTAATAACAATAGGCAAAATATAATATATAATTGTAAACAAGGTTGCAACAGTATAACACACTAAATCAAGACTCAAGAAAATGTCGACCTCACACAGACTTCATAGCGGTGAAAAAAATCCTGAAAACCTCAGGGAATCCCAGTAATCGCAGGTGAAAACATTGCACTGAAATGATCATGGTCAACCATGGTCAAATGAGGTGATAAACATGTTTGACCATGTTAAGTGACCATGGCCCACAAGGTGACGACCATGGCTGACAATTCTTCGCCATGCTAAAGCATGTGTCGACCATGGTAAAGCCATGGGGACCAGGTAAACCACGGATGACCATGGTCAGCCCCCATGGCGGATCATCGCTGACATAGTCAACCATGGTCGCCATGTCTTGCCCATGGTTGCCCAAAAAGATTGTGTGCATATATCTATGCTACATCCTCAGTTGCATTGTTGGGAGTAGAATGTCCAGAATTGACTTTTGGCCGGGACCGAAAACCACGTAATGCCATAAATTTTAACCAATTCCATTACGCTGTTCATTGTGTCCACCATTCAACCCATGATTTTCTTAGTTCTTCTTCAGAGCAGAATAGTATGGACAAGTGTATTATATGCATACTCCATGGATCTCCTAATTACCTAATGCTCTGCTGATTTTGAATATTTTTTTTCTCAACATTCTTGGCCCTAGGACACTTGTAGTACCATGGTCATACATGTCAATTTCCTAAGGCAGTGACATGGTCGACACACAGCCACTAAGTGTCCATGTCACCATGGCTAGACAATACCCAATTCCTATTATGACCATTGTCAGACATGGGCTACTTGAAGTGACATTGTCAACCATGGTCAGCCAGGGACTACCTTGTTGAACCATGATCAGAGACGTGATTTTCTTTCTGGGTTTAGTGCCATGGTCAGCACAATGCACTGAAGTTGAACCATGGTCAACCATGTCAAATGAGGTGATAACTACATGGTTGACCATGTAACTTGGTTGACCATGGTCACTTCTGGCCCACAAGGTGATGACCATGGCGGACAATGCTCACCATGCTAAGCATTGTGACCATGTATACTTGAGGTTACCATGTCACCATGGTCAAGTCATGTGATGAACCATGGCTGACCCTGTTCAGCCTAGGCTAAAAAGCACTGTCACCATGGTATACCATGGGAACCTTGTACCATGGTTGACCTGGTCAGGCCACCATGGCTGATCATCGCTGACCATAATTCACCATGGTCAGACATGTTTTGACCATGGTTGACCATGGTTGACCATGCTAGCAGTGGTTGACATTTCGCCTAGTAGGCTAGGCTGCTGCTTCTGTGACACTAATAGAATTTTTTGGTGGGATTTCATTTTGTTTCACATTGTCAATTATAAATCCGCTAAAATCATTTGCAGTTTTAAGGCTTTGCTCACACTAAGACGAATAAGGGGGTCTGAAATGTACGTTAAGCTGTGAACTGCAATTTTGAATTTCCTGCCAATCATCGTGTTTTGCCTTCAATTGGTCCGCTGACGATCTATTAGTGACCGCAGACGGCCAATATTATCGGTCACAACTCGACGGCAAATTTTGATCATGTTGAAATTTTTTGAGGTTGCAAAACAATTATTTGTGATCCATTCAGATTTTCCGTTGGATACCACAGCCCTCATTTTCTTTGACGTTTCCTCCATGCCATACGAGGGAGTCGCGGACTCTCTATTCCGTTTTGAGGGTTTGTCATAATTTTGTTGGTACCGTTGCACTGACGTACTGATGACAAACAACACGAGTGAAGAGTGGGAATGCCAAAGACGACTATTTATATGACCCCCACACACACACACGGCTTTGATGTGGCCACTGACTCACATCATCAACATCCGCCGCAACCCACAGTCTGACCACGTTCCTTGTTGTCGGGCTTTGTCAACCACCACCCAAACAATGTCCCTTTTGTCTAGACTCCATTCCTGCCCGCTGCCATTCGGCCCTTGCTATCACTGGAAGGCTGTCCACCCACCATCCACGAATCTTGCTTTTGCCCTTTTGTTTGCCGTCGCTTTGCCCCCAAAAATTTTGGTGTATTTTCATTACTCCTTCGCCTATTTCGAGTTTATATTCTGCTACTATGTGACCAGCGTTAGCTTAAGTTTCTTCATCCCGTATTTACTG